>OMLP01012664.1:48094-80848 GCA_900302685.1 Spondyliosoma cantharus
GCAAAAGTAAATTTTTTTTTTTTTTTTTTTTTTTTTTTTAAAAACGGCAGAAGTCTGTTTCCTTACATCTTCAACTCCTTCCTGTGGGATAACAGGCAGATCTGCATCAGAGTTCTCAAGCAGGTCCAGGGTAGTGTTCATGATCACTGGAGTCTGGCTCTGTGTCATCAGCTCTGCTCCCTGTGTATCTGCACAGAGAGCAGCAGCAGAGTCAGGCTTGTGTGCTTCCCTACTGGGTTTGAGTTCAGCTTCAGGTTTGCACTGTGGTTTGAGATCAGCTTTAGGTTTTGCACAGACTTTGGTTTTTGGGGGTGCTGCTGAGGTCATGGCTGGCTTCTTTAAAGTTTTGCCCTTGGAAGCTAGCCAGTCAGCCAGTTTTGCTCTGCAGGGGAAACACAAAAACACATTTGAACATTTCTGATGCACAGTAACACCCAGGCAAACATCAAGCGTGAATGTATTTTAAAAAAAAAAAAATGTTACCTTCTTTCCTCGTCACTCTCCATGGAGAATCTGTACTGGCTCACGGTGCTTGTGACAGGAGGTTTGCTGACCTTCTTGTCTGCCAATGGGATCTTTGGCTTTGAGTTCTGGGTCCCACTTCGCTTAGTGAAAGCCACATTAGTGTTTCTGGTGCTGGTACTGGTGAGTGTTGCAGGGATGGTTCTGGTAGGAGGGCGAGCAGAGTAAAATCCAGCAGGAGGACGGCTAGTGACAATGGGCTTGGGCATCTGAGCAGGTCTATCCAACACTGACTTGGACCTCATCTGTGTGGGTTTTTGTGTGCCATGGCCATGAATGTCAGCGACAGAGTTTGACCTAATTTTTGTCACATGCCCCACACTTTGGCTCTCTGTTTTGGGAGCTGATGGTTTGGGATCCGCCCCACCCAGAGTGGCACTTGACTTCCAAATGGATCCAATCTTTGACTGCACAATCTTGCCTTTGTACATGCCGGGAGCAGATTTCGCAGACGGCACCGCAGCTGGTGGCTTTAGAGCTTCTGCAGCCATTTTCTTGTCTTTCACAGCCTTTTCTGTGAGAAAGCACCGGTTATGTCTTTGTTGTTGTTGGACATCTGTAGCAACAGCTCCTTTCCCATCTCTCTGCACAGTCTTGACCTTTTTCAGAGCCTCACCAGATGTAACCCTCGTTTCTGCCTGTTTGGTCTTGGCCTTGTCCTTAAGGGGACCATTTTTTGCCATGGTTTCTTCTTTTTCATTGCCTTTCAGTTGAAAGGGAACAGTGGCTGTTTTACCACTTTTGAGAAAGGACTTGCTCCCATGTGCTGGTTGAGCATTTTCCTTGTTTCCCTAGTACAATTACAACAAAATGACAATTAGGTGGGCTGAATTTGGGGTAATAATGAGTTCTGAGAAAAAAATTATTACATGTCAACACAACAAGACACGTAGTTCATTTGGTAATGTTAACTTACTTTGTTGTGGTGCCGTCTTGAAACTGCAACGTCCATTCTGAAGCCTCAACGAGGTACAATCTGGTTTCTGGAAGTTGAACAAATGATTGCAGTGAATAACTTATGTCAGTGGTCTTTCGTGCTAAATTTAAATATATTAATATTGGACACGTCATGTTGTTGAAAAACAAGCAGACATTCATATTAACACGCGTTGTCTTAAATCAATTGGTCTGGCGTAACAAACTTTAGCTGACATGGGGGATAAAAACGAATAAACGTTAGTGTTAGCGGGACGTTACACGTTAGCTGTATATAATGGGCGTTATTTCCGTTTAAGTGTGCTGACCTATGTTAGATAAAGTCACAAATAAACCATAACTTACCCTGCTGCTTTAATTTGTTGCTCAAAACGAGGAGAATGAACCAGCGACGACTCTGAAGCAAAACACGTTTGTGTCTCCTGCCTCACTGCGGAAAACGCCAACCGATTTGACTTGGCGCTGCTGCGCTGCAATTGGTCCTACTACTCTCGCGAGAAAATAAATCAACCAATAGGGTGTCTCAAAACCAAGAGCGAGAATTGAAGGCTACTAGCTGCAGTCAGCGCTCCTCCCACTCGTGTCACCCTCTTCTGTTTGAATGTTTGAACCCAAATAGGATTCCTCTTCTACCGGTCCATGCACAGAGCCACACGCCCACCACAGCCCTGACAGCCACACTACAAAACACAACATGTCAAAACAGTGGTTAATTCTGAGGTTACAGTTACTGACAGGAAACATTACATACTTATATGAGGTTGATATCAAGCAGCTATGACTGTAAAAACTACTGTTGCACACCTGGGTTCTATCGGTCACTCATTATCTCCTCAGTGATAACTAAATCCGGAACATAAAATCCAAATGCATGTGTTTCAGTGATGATGATAATGATGACAACCACAATACGTGCGATAATGAACGCCTTTGTGTGTCTTTTTTTTTATTTTTTTTACTTTTTTTAACAATACGTTTGAATAAGTCACAAGCAATACCATGGCATGTTTTCAACCTCTGGGATTTGAACGGTGCGCAAAGGATTGTGGGAAAAAAGCAAAGCGCGCGGTTTGATGCCTGTTGATGCATGTCATGCACGTTTTACAATGCATCAAGCTCAACACAATCTTACCAACAAGCAAGCCTTCAAAATAAAATCATCATTACAGTTATTATCGTGGACATTTAGCAATAACTGTACTGAGAATGACTGTGTAGTTAATTGTTATGTGGGTCACGTTATTGTAGATGTTTATAATATTTGACAACATAACTTAACATGGCATGGTTGACACACGGACATTTTGGTGGGCTTTTGAGTGTGATTAATAAAATGGGATATTTTGAACGTATATTATTTTGAAAAAACACGTGGGTCTTTCAAATTGCTGTCAGGTAGTTACTTAAACGAAATGTTTTATTTTGAAAGCAAAAATCGGAAGTTATCACGTTATCCAAATCTGCTTGACTGCTAACTAGCGTTAGCAACACAGTTGACTATCCTCGAAAGGATTTCCCAGCAGAATTAGTTTATGCTACAAACTTATAATGCAAAATCGCTGCGCCGTGCCGAACTGTACAGGTGGCAAATCCGAGCAACAGCCACTCTTCAGGTTTCCGTATGACCAAGAAAGGTAACTGACGCTAACACTGATGCTAAAGCTGACAGGAAGCTCCCTGCTACACAGAACAGTTTGTTTCTTATTTGTAGGACAGGGCGTGCATTTTAAAGTATGGGTAACTTGGTTGAATGGTCGAACCTTTGCTTCTGCTTCCTGAATTCCGCCTTTATTAAACCTGTTGTGTAATGTAAATGAGTATTTGCCCTAACACACGAACTCAATTCAAAAGTTTGACAGATTGACGCGCCCTCGATTTCTGCTAAACGTGATCTCTACACACTCGGCCCATCCTCAGACCTTGGAGAGATTGTTCATATGATTTTGGCAAAGCTGGGTGAAAAGATAAATGCATCATCTTGAGTAACGTTAGACCTTTGCACCATAGACATTTCTGTATGACACAAGGGGACATGCATGCACCAGTGTAATTGAAAACATAAGAACGACTCCATTAGATGTTCACTGGCACTTGATGGAACTCAGCCATCATTAACGAAATTCATTTCACCTGTGTTTTTTTCAAAGTCAAAATGCTTTTTGTGTGAAATATATTAGATAAATAGCACGGACCCTTTATCAAAACGAATTTTGTTCATTGTTCATGTTACTGATTAAGTGAGTTAACTAGTTGATATATCAGCTATACTGCTATAAGTGCCTGTATTCATACTCAGACTATTCATTGTGTTTTGGGAAACATGCAGTTGTAATTCAAACAAAAGAGAGTGACTTTATTTCTAACATATTAGAACTAATGCAACTGTCTGCTAGAGGTGTGGTTTATACCTGATCATGATATCTTTACCTATCAGTCGATAATTCATAGGATTGTTTCCTACATGTTTTGTTTTGATTTTTTGTTCACGATTAGATTCTTAGTCATGTTATAATAATGTCAGATTGGAAATTTGTGCAACATGTTATGACAAGTTGTTCAAGTCACATAGCACCGACCGTGACTGAACCTCGAGGCCATATTTTCTATTGACATTTAAACTTGTTTTTCATTTTGATTTCAACATCTCCTCTCAGGTCTAAGAAGTGGGTTGAGAAATGCCAGAGACAGGATCTCGCAGACAAATCACCAGACCAGTTGTACAAATACTACAGACTGTGTGGGAAACATTTCGAAACGTCTTCAATTCTTCTTGTAAGTGTGTGTTTTCAAGTTGCTCGTGTGTTTTTTGAAATTGCAGAAGAAGGCGTGACCCAGAGTTTACAGTAACTGACAATCTTCAAGTAAAATGTACAACATATTGAATTCAAGCCAGTTTATAGTGTAATGCAGAGGGAATATGTAGGTTTTAATGCAGATTCAACATTTTTCAACAGTTTTTGATTCAGTCTGAATATGCTCTGACTCTGTTTCAGGACGCTCAGAGCACAGTGTTGAAGGATGATGCTGTACCAACTATCTTTGATGTGCTCAGCCAACCTCAAAATGGGCAGGTGAAGCGTGGTAAAGAGGCGGTGGGTATAAAATGATCTTTATTATTTTAAATGAAAAAAAATAATAATGGGACAATAATTTGTTGTTGTTTTTATGTAATCACCTTTTTATTTTGACTGTTTATTTTTGTAGACCAAAGATGATAAAACGGAGAGTAAGGGCAGAAAAAGTAAGTATATTAACACACACAAATTCATTACGTGCCAATGAATCTCCCACCAAAATGTGATTTTTATCTTGTGACGGTTTCCTTTTTAGAAATCAAAAAGTCTCAAGCAGAGACGGCTACAGAAGATGTCCAGGCACCCCCAGAGGAAGAAGGGGACAAAGAGTATCTCAAGACATTATTTGAGGTCCTTGCGCTGTTGGGAGAGCAAAACATTCCCCCAACAGGGCCCGGTGAGAATAAACAGGATGGTCTTGGGTCCAGCAACTTTCAGGCATTGTTAGAATACCGCATGAATAGTGGAGATGAAGTCCTTAAGATGAAGTTTGGTGAGAATAAGGAGTGCTGCTCCTCAACTCAGCTCAATCAGATGATTGAGATGTTTGAGAAATGCATCCACAGTAAGCTGGTGGAGGAAGTCAAACAAAATGGCTTTTTCTCATTACTTACTGATGATTTGGTGCAGATCTCAGGAGAGTGGTACCTCCCTGTCTTTCTCCGTTATGTGGACCAGGCTAACTGCCAGCAGGAGAGGTTTTTTGGATTGTTGTCCTTCGAAGGAGATGGAGACACTTTAGCAGAGAAACTGCTGTCTGAACTGACTGACAAATGGGGCTTGGATATGGAACAGTGTAGAGGTCAAGCCCATTCCTGCTCTGGGATACATCTTAGTAAAATAAAAACACTTTCTGCCAAACTGATGGAGAAGTACCCCATGGCAGTGCTTACATTAAGATCTACTCATACATTGAACGTGTCACTGGCAAACGGCATGGCTTTGTCAGGTGTTCATCTTGTCATGTCAACCTTGAAGAAGATTCAGTTGTTCTTCAGTCAGTCTTCTGTACTGCAGTTGGAGTTGGAGCATGCCATTTCCATTTTCTACGCAGACAAAGAGGAGAAAGCCAAGGAACTGAAAACGATCTGTCAAACCAACTGGATCAGACGGCATGATGTGTTTGAAGTAGCAGTGGAAATCCTAGAGGCATTGCTACTCTGTGTGGACAGCGTACATGACAACGAGGACATGAGGTGGAATGATCAAGTCACACACAACGCCTTAGAGATTTCTAAAGCACTGACTGATTTTGAGTTTGTCATGGCGCTGGTTGTCCTGAAAAACGTTACGACACTGACACGAGCATTTGGAGAGAATGTGCAAGGTAAAGCAGCTGATGCCTACTTTGCTGCAACCAGTTTGAAAGCTGTGTTGCACTCCCTGAGGGAAATGTCGGACAACATTGACGTGTATAATGAGTTCTGGAACGATGAGGCCGTTAACCTAACCGCAGCGATGGAGATCCCAGTGACGGTTCCCCGATTATTCTTGAGAAAGCATCAGTCAGAACCAGGAGCCATTCAGCCAGAGAGTTACTACAAGGAGCACCTGTCTGTTCCTGTGGTGAACCATGTCATCAAAGAACTGAATGAACTCTTCTGCGAGGACCACCTGAAGGCTCTGAGATGTCTGTCACTGATCCCTGCTGTCATAGAGCAGCACAAGTCTACTGAACCCGAGGAAGAGAGCATCCAAGTGTATAAAAACGACATCCCTAATGCAGGAACCCTGTCTGCCGAGCTGCACTGTTGGTGGGTTAAATATAGCAAAAAGGGCAAAGGTGAAACATTTCCCTCCAATCTCCAAGAAACCCTCCAGCTGGCCGACGTGAAGTTCTTTCCAAACATGCTCGCGGTTCTGAGACTGATCGGCATCCTGCCCACCTTGGCTCTGGAGGACAGCTCTGATGTGGCGTACAAGCGCTTCCAGATGTACATGGAGAACATGCCTGACAGATTCAAATCAAAAAGTCTCGCTTTTTTGAACGTAAACTATGATGTTGGATATGATCTGGATGCAGTAGTGGAGGTCTACATGAAGACATACCCTGACAGGGAGGAGGCGTCATAGTCAGTTATGAGACAGTAGCTAAGCTTACAGACAGATGATCCACAGCTTTGTCAATGAGTCATGCAGACTGAGTTATATTGATGAGATAAACATCCTCCTTTTTGTTTTGTTTTTTACTATATAGCATTCATACGGATGTAGTTTCTTTTACGTTTGTATTTTTATGTTGTTGCTTTGTGGTTTTTTTATGTTAATTAAATGTAGAATGTAAATGAAGCATAAACTGTACTGCAAAGTAACATTAATTGAGTAATAAATACCAGAAATTAATTTTGTTTGTCCCTTGGTGTCTTCATGTTGTGTTTTGGGTAAAGTATTGACTGCTTTAAACTTCCCAGGTTGGAAATGAGTGAGGATGTCTCCTATCTAAGTCCATTCATTATCTACATTGTTGAAAAGAAGTTGCAAATTGTTTTGTTTTAAGTGAGTTTTTTGTGAGTTAGTAATGTGAGCTACCTTTTACTGTCAACCAATATTGTGCTGACATTTAAAAATTGGAGAAGGGGGATTAAGCTGTAGTTCCTTCCTGAATAAGTTAATAAAAAGGTAGAGTCTTGGTTTCAATACCTTTTTGTGGTCATCATTCTATTCTATCTGTTTTGAAACACAGTCTACTGCAAACTCAAAAAGCTGATGCTGTGATGCACAATATGGATTTTTTTTCAGCCGATACAAAAACTGACATTTACTTGCCAATACCAATAAAATAATGGATAATTTCACATTTTTGAATATTAATATAAAGGCTAAGATGTATTGAGTAAAAGATGGCTGATTTTCAATATACCATAGCTTTAACAAGATAAGACTATTTCTTTGTTAAGACAATGAAATCTTTTTACCTGCCCTGTTTATTAGTTATAATTTGATTATTGACAACTTTAAATTTAAAATTGTATAGTTATATTATATTTCTGTTTTCTTCTAAGCGACATTTAGAACAATGACTGGTGCAAAGTGGATATGGTCAATAAGCACTATCTGGGCTGTGCCTAAAATATCTGTGTTAGAGATGTGCCCTGAGAATGAAATACTGAGTTCTATTTGAGTTGTTTTCTGGTGCATGGTGAATGGGAGATCAAGACAAAGCAGTGGGAATAAGGCTCACAATTGTTGAGTAGTGATTATCCATCTTGCATGTAAGGTATTTTGTCTGTGTGCGGAGTTAATGTTTATGACTGAAAAGCTGAGTCACTGTCTGCTCAGACACACAAACTTCCAGTACAGTGTTTGGTATCGGTGAAATGTGATATTATTATATTAAGTCTAAAAATAATGCGACCTACCTACACTGTTTGCTGGAGTGGACAATATTAAAATGACTTTTACGGCCATGCCTCCAAGATCAAAGTTACATTTTTGTAGTTGAATGGTTTATGGTTGCCATCTCTTTTCTTTAGGATGTTTGTCTCCAATTGAAAGATTTTATGAATTGCGTTAACCTTCTACATGTGAGAGGGGAGCCGTGATCAGCTGTTGTTTATCATCCATCTAATGAATAACTCAATATATACCTAATAGGTTTTACAAATAATCTTTTAGAATTTTGGTTCCTTAGCTTTCGTTTTATACAATAAAGCTATCAAATTATTAAAGTGATTGTTGCTTGAATTTCCACTGTAGACATTTTAATGATCATAACAAGAAAAGCACAGCTGTGATCAATAACACAAATGATTGCTATTCATCATTAATCATGTGTTCCAGTTCCACGGCTCGGAACAAGAACGCTTAAGGCCATCTCCTGTATGTTGTCCATTTGTCATTGTAAGAGGGTAAACTTATTTATGTAGCACATGTTTATATGAAACATTTCTCCTCTAAAAACCTTTATATCTGAAAATCGTAATTAGAAAAAGACATATTTGATTACACACTTATTCCTCACTGTATGTTTTGAACAGTGTATAATTGTTCTTTTCTGCAAAGGCACATGGTAGCATATATAGAATTTAACGGATTGCACAAAAATACAAAAAATACATATACAGTTCAAAGATACAGTAGTGCAAGGTGAGAGAGAATCCAATAGGTATGTGCATCCAGTGTTTATATAAACATATGAGGGCAACAGTAAGAACAAAATGAACCAAATCAGATTTTACAAAGTGTGAAGAGGAAGCGTCCAATCCAAATCAGAGAGTATCAAGTCAAAACAAGAGCAAAACTGCAGTTGAAGCTATCACAGGAAGTGTCAAAGCCTTGTCCTGTAGGGCTTCTGTGTGAGGTTAGATATGGTATTAGAAATTAATTCTGATCAAGACTCTTAATCAAAAGACATCTGCCATGCATAGCATTTTAAGGAATAAACATTTCTCTCCAGACAATATTATGGTGTGTCTGAAACAGCCAAAATAGAACATGACTACAGCCAGTTCATTTATTAGTAATTGCATATAAGCTGATGTGTACATTAACATGCATAACAATAAAGTAAGCTTTGTCTTGTCATACCGGAACAGAAAACAGTCGCCATAAAATCGTTGGACTTTTCGAGGCACCTGGAATTCTGGCGCACTTGCCTGCTTTGCTCGGAGGATATGATGTGAATTATCTTGACAATGAAACTCTTTGTTCAGGCCTGGCGGTGCCATTCTGCCCTCTGCTGGAGAACATTTTGTACTGCACAGTCCAGTTCCTGGTTGATGGGATAACACGCTTTCGGTGACTCTTGGCTCATCACGCAACATCAACTTTTGAAAGCATGTAATGAGTAGGTTTTTTAGTTGGCCGAAGAGACATTAAGCGAAAATAACATTGAAACTCAACTGTGTCGGTTGCAGGTTTTGCCTCAGGCATGATTCTGTAGACTCTCCTGCAGGTTTTCTTACAGTAGGCTTGCCAGCTTGCAACCGCCAGCTAAGCTAGCTAGCGTGCTAGCTAGCTACATTGCAGTCCAAAATGACTGACTGCTGCGCCGCAGCGAACTGTGATTACAAGCAAGGGGAATCCGAAAACTCCACTCCACTTTTCAGCTTTCCTCTGGATCCGGAGCGGTAAGAGTTGTGCTTATTTCATTGAGATGTGAGTCAAGAATGAGCCACATAGCATGCAAAATGAATGTGTTAGCTATCCACTGTTAGCACTGGCGTTAGCTTAACATCATGTTGGCTAACAGTGACACAACTCTGTCGAAAATGGCGCAGACTAACGTTACTCTTGGAAGAAAAGTCCGTGTGAAATATACTCCGTCCACTCATTCAGGCTCGGAGACGGGCGGTAACATGTAACATTGGCTCTATCCGTCTATCTTATGTGTTCAGCCATTCCACAAACGGAGGGAAACGATAGTTAAAAACTTTTTGTGCTGTAATTTAAATCGCCATCGGTACACGACACCTACCGTTTCGATGGTGCGGTAACGTTAGTGGAGGGACTGACGTTAGCTTAGCAAAATGAACATGCCACCCATTGATAATGCTGTTCGGCGTTATTGTAACCATTGTTCACTAAACTGCCTAAGTTACAGTCATTCTGCCGCACAGGTCCTTGTGAACAATATAAATGGAAAACTTGTAGCGTGTACGTAGTTAGAACAGGTGATGTCCCTGCGAACAAACAGCAGTCTAGCGCCTCCCTTCCTCCTGCTGTTACCTCTCCTCTGACACTGCTTGATCGCTGTGAGACTCCCGTAGTGTTGTGCACAAACATTAGTGTTATCTTGCTTATAAACAATTCAGTAGAATTAATTTATGATAAGATGACAAGCTTAGTTAAAATGGCCGAATCACAATATATGTTGGACAGAAAATATAGCCCTCAAGTCAGGAAAATCTGGAAATATTTAATAATCAAATAATAATAACTTTATTTATATTTATAAATCACTTATCTTAACAAAGTTGTTTAGATATATACAGGTTGAAATAAGCTTCACAGAATACAGGTGAATAAAACAAAATTAAATATAAAGGCCACAATAGTTATAGATAAGAACAAATAAAAAGTAAAACACACGGGAGTAGAATTTACAGATCAGCCATCAAAAAGGCTTTCCTACAAAAATCTATTTTTAAGCAATGACTGAAAAAACCTGGAGTGTGTTTGACAGCCTGCTCCTGTTGGGCAGGGATGTCTAGAGCCTTTGAGCTCTGATGGCAAAAGCCTGGTCACCCTTTATCACCAGCCTTTGGGCTGGGTATGTTTAGCAAGGGTAGGTTAGATGAGCTATGGTGCTGTAATGTAATGCCTTAAAAGTTGTTCAAAGGTAGTAAAATCAATCTGAAATTTAGCTGGCAGCCATGTCCAGCCCTGCAATGACTTTGTGTTTTTGCGCTTTTGCTCTGTGTGCTTGTATGCATCAATAAAATCAGTTGACAGAAATAAGTATTCAGAGAGAATTAATGCAAAAGTATAGTGAAAGATGGAATGAAAGTGAAACAGATAAATAAGGCTTTAGTCAGCAATCAGGCGCAACTTTGGTCTCTTTTGGAATTAGCCAAGTGTGTCAGTGGGTGTACCAAACCCATGTTGCAGACATGACCACTTGTAGTTGCATAAAGGCACCATGAGTCCTTCACAAAGAAATACAATAACTTTCATCATCCACAGCCTTTTCTAGGCAAGAGAGAGAGACAGGCAAGGTCTAATTTTTCAAGTCACTTTACGATCTGCTCACATATGGACAATAAGAATGTGATTAAGACATGTAACTTGCTACAGATTGTTACACGGAGCCCCTTTAAACAGCCTGGGTTAAAACGTTTAAATGAAATAAGAGGATTTTGATAGTGTTCAAATTGAAGCCAACTGTTTCACTAGCCTTTGAGAGCTAATGTTCGAGTTTGTTCATTTATTATTTAAAGTTACCTCCACTCATGTATGAAGGCATACATAATAATTTTCCAATGTGTGTCTGACATGGTTTTTGTCCAAAAAGTTATTATTTTCACAGTAAATATGTATAAAATGGCACCTACTCTTAATGCTGCTACTCTTACCTACTCACTAAAACTCTACTACAAGTTTAAATGCTGGACACAAGATGTCTCCTGCTTCACTGTGAAGTCCCTTTTTAGTGGATGTGAAGTGGATGTTTTAAGTTTCCACCTCACACTTGTATTTGCTAAATATTGGACCAGGATTGGCTTCCAAAACATTTGTCATGTCACGAATCATGCTCGTAGGCCCGCCTCTCAAAATCTGATTTTCAGTGATCTGGGTGAATATTTACACCTGCAGTGAATGTAAAAACAGCCTTCTAGTGTCTCTGCACATATGTCATTCTGCACTGTGAAGCCCAAACATTCAACTGTAGGAGCACGAGGAAAAACACATTTTGGATTTGTGGGGTTGTATTCAGTAAGTCTATGGTTGTAACCCCAACCATGTCTGTCTGCTTCTGTATTTTTCAGCTGCAAACAATGGCTTACCAACTGTTGTCGTCCAGATTTGGCATCAGAACCTCCAGAGCAGTTGCATACGCAGTACAGACTTTGTGCAAAGCACTTTGAGCCTTCTATGATCTCTCATCAGGTAAGTCCATGAATCAATATGATGCAACCCAATAAAACTTCAACTCTATTCTGGTACAATGTCAACAAAGACTGTACTTTCAAAGTTACAGCATCAAATAGGCATGTAACTCATGATATTAAGACAATTGTCGTCTTTGCTGCCCCATATCATATGTAGATTGGGTTTTAAAAATGGCACCAACCACCTTTTAAAAACACATCTAAAACACACTGGCTAATTAGACAATTTTTTGTTCATGAAAAAAAATGGGTTGCTGTTGTATTTTTTTTTTAGATTTTTCAATATCATATGATCTGAACTTGTTGGTGGGAAATCCCCTATTTCAAGTAGGATACCGAGGACAAGCATACAATTGTGACCTACTGCTCTCTGTTTTTCAGAGCGCCTCCACTTGTGTCTTAAGGGAAGATGCTGTTCCAACAATAATTGACTGTACAATGCTTGTGAATAATCAATCAGGCTGCACCAGGAAACGTGCAAGGGATCCTGTAAGTGTTTCATTCAATGTCAAAAGATGCTCTGCTTTTCCATCACACATTAAAAGATTGAATGCAAATCTATAACCATCTTTTTCATCTACCTAGTCGGAAGAGGAGCCTACTTCTGTGAAGAAAACAAAAGGTACAGTAACTGCTTCAATTCAATCTTTAAACATCCCCTTATTTAAGCCCATTGAGTTTAAATAAAATGTGTTAGCCACTGTTATAAATAATCGCGAATCATCTCAACCTATAAATCCATTTTTTCTCTCTCCCGCCAGAAAACATAACAACAGCAGAATTCCCTGAAGAGATCAGAGAACTGTCTGGAGAGAACAGTGCAACGTCTGAACTGCAACATGAGAACCAAACCCAAGAGGATTTAACCAACTACAAAGCAAAAGAGACTTTGAAAGTTTACTTCAAGGAAATCCTTGCACTGACTGGATTCAGCATCAATGGTGCAAACATCAACACTGATGAGCCGATTGGAGGTGCAAGAGGCCAGCAGGCTCTCAATCGTATCTGTGTGGAGAAAATTGACAAGAAAGAGATCCTCCAGTTCAGTGAAGACCTCATGCGGGAGGAGATCCAAAACAGCCTCAGATTGGCTAGATTCTTCTCCATTTTGCTTCAGGATGTGACAAATATCGAGGGAAAGCAGCAGATCCCAGTTTTCATCAGGTCTGTCACGGTAGATGGGTTCCCACAAAAGCACCTCATTGGGTTCTTACCATGCGACATGGATGCAGAAAATCTGTTTTACATGCTTGTCTCAGAGTTGCGAAATAGGTGGGGGCTGAGGATGGAGCACTGCAGAGGACTGACGTATCTTGTTACAGGCAGTATGTGTCAGAAAATGCGAGACCTTACCTGCAGGATTCTGCAAGAGTTTCCTCAAGTAGTTCTGTCACCAAGTGACCCATATGCCTTCAACATATGGATTATTCGCTGCATGCCTGTGCCCTCTATTCAAAGTGTTGCAGACACTGTAGAGGAGGTGGCCTCATTACTCAGGAGAGCACCAGAGCTGTTCAGAAGATTGGAGGGAAAGATCCAGCTGACATACGGGCATGTAAAAGGGGAAGCAGAAAGGATCAAGGCAGCTGTCAGTGAGAATTGGGAATATGGCACTGATGCCTTCCAGACCATGTTGGATATTCTGGAGCCATTCCTGAACTGCATCAATGAGATGATATCAAAGGTAGATGAAGATACTGCTGAGCAGATGGCCAAGCTCAAGCCAGTTTTGAAGAATTTCAATTTCATCATCACACTTGTTGTTCTGAAGAACACCCTCTGTTGTGTGAGCATACTCAACTCGAGTCTCAGGGGAATAATTAGCATCAGCAGTACCTTGCAGTACACAATCTCCAATGCCTTAAAACTGGTGAGCAAATACCAACAGGAGCTCGCAATATTCCACAGGAAATGGATCTCGGATGCAGTCGGCAGAGCAAAGAAGCTGGGAGTGGAGGTCACTAAACCAGAGATGGACCAAGAAGACCCAACTGAAACACCACTGGATGACTTTTACAGAGAAACGCTAAGCCGGCCTATCTTGCAGTATCTTGTTGCAGAGGTGAAGAGAGTATTCAGCACAGAGATGGTGAGGATTCTCCGATGGCTCTCACTAGTGCCATCTTACATGGCTGACCACAATTTCAGCATTCGCAGGGATAAAGTAGCAGACGCCAACTTGAACAACCTTGCAAGGCCTGACACATTCTATGAAGAGCTTGGTTCTTGGGAAGTGAAATGGAGGCATGCAAGCAAGCGCAGGATCCTACCAACCACAGTGTTTGCTACACTGAAGATCCCTGATATTGGGTTCTACCCAAATGTCCAGAGCTTGCTGAGGGTGTTGGGCACTGTCCCATGTGTAAATGCAGAGGCAGATGTGTATGGCCAGTACCATATGGTACTAGAGCGTTGCCATGCCTACCTGAGTGGCACACCAGAGGACCAAAGACAATGCAGGATGGCATATGTCTATGTGAACCAAGATGTGCACTTCAATGTTGAACAAATGGTGGACTCGTATGTCCAGAAGCATCCAGACATCCTGAAGTTGCTGCAAGTTGTGAGTAGATTTTCATAAGCAAAGTACTGTTAAAATTGCCTTGTCCTCTCTAGTGGCAAAACAACTATTCTAACTAAAATAATACTTTCTGTGTGTTACAGGATGATGATACAAAGGAGAAGCCTCCCAAAGGTGAGAAAGGTTAGAAATTATTTACTGTTTGAGCATGGTGCATCTTTGAACTACATGGCTAGTCTGTCTCATAAATGTAAAATATACAATGATATATACATGTTATTCTCATAAAAGAGCCGTAGACATGATGATGGGCAGCATACACAATGTTGGCCACATTTAAAAAAAATAAACATTGAAATTAAGTGACTATTAGACTTGAGTCGCAATAACAAGTTGAATATTTTTGTTAAACTGCAATTTTAAATATGCACACTTGTTTATTTGCTCATTTACTAAAAACTTAAATTGCGATTGACAAGATTACTTTCACCTCTTATTTTAGTGACGACCCATGGGAACCATGCTGAAAAGGACACTGAAGAAGAAATACAACTCCTTAACCTAGAGATGGATGCTGAAAGGCTTGTGGAGATGAAGTGTGCAGAGACTGATAGAGAAGCTCTTAAATCTGCATTGCAGGCCGCAGTGACGGCTGCATACAGCAGTAAAAGCAGGCAACATAGTGATGCTTCTGCTCAGGATGGAGAGGTTGAGTACGTGACCAAGTCTGAAATGAAAGAAGTTCTCACTGTGTGTGAGAATGCAGTCAGGGAGGGCATCCTCATGGAAGTTGGGACTTCGTTCTTTTCCTTGTTCATTGACCGTGTCGTGAAGTTGGGGGAGAAAGACTGTCTTCCACTTTTCCTTCGGTTTGTGGACAGTTTTGATGTTATGCGATTGGAGTTGATGGGATTCCTTGAGGCAGATCTTGATTGCGATGCCATGGTACAACGTCTCCAGGAAATAGTAACAGTTGAGTGGCGTCTTGATTTTAATAACTGCAGAGGTCAAGCATACCTAGGATCTGGTGATGTTTCGTACAAGCTGAAAGCATTTGCCTGCAAGGTCCAGGAGAAGTATCCTCTTGCTATAAGCACACACTGCTCCTCCTACTCCTTCAACACATGGTGGTCAAAATCCATCCCAGTGCCTGCTGTTAAGAGAGCCCTGGATACATTTGAAGAGGTTTTGATGTTTTTTGGCAGCAGCACTGCTCTACAAAAACAGCTAGACCATGTAATAGCCTTTGGTCTGAGAGAGAGCTATGAAAAGGTCCAAGAGTATCAGGGGAAGTACTGTGCCATTTGGCAAGAGAAGCACGATTCTTATGAGGTGTTTGTGCAGATGCTCGAGACCCTCGTTGAATGTCTGGAGAAAATAAAAAACAACCCACAGAGATGGAAAGCCTTTGTGTCTGAACAAGCTGGCGCACTCCTCCGCAAGGTGATGGAATTTGATTTCATCATTGCTATGGTCGTCTTGAAGAATGCAGCGTCCTTCACCAGAGAGCTGAGTGCAGGTCTTCAAAAGGACCACTTCAGTGCTGCATCCCAGCTTTGCCAAATCACTGGTATTGTCGCCACTCTGAACCGAGTAAAAACAAATATGAAGGTGTTTCACCAGAACTGGTTTGACGAGGCCTGTGCAATTGCACAGAGTCTAAGAGTGCAGATTGAAGTGCCTGAAAACTCATTGCCAAGAGATGGCATGATAAAGCCTGTCGGTTTTTACAAAGATGGCTTAAGTGTGCCCCTAGTAGATAACCTTATCAATGCCGTGAAAGATCATTTTTCAGAGGACCACAAAGAAGCTCTCAACTTCCTCTCGCTAGTTCCATGCTCAGTCACAGTGAGTTACATGTTTGAGAGCTTGAAGTCCAAGCCACCTCTCTACAGCAGTGATCTTCCTGATTCTGACAACTTCTTCACAGAGCTGTGCTGCTGGAGAGTTACATGGAAGACCAAAGTTGCATCCGTGACCATACCAGGCTCAATATTTCACACACTGCGTCTGCCACTCATGCAGTACTTTGGGAACATCAATGTGCTGCTGAGAATTATGTCTGTGCTGCCCAGCACAGCACTGGAGGACTGTGGTGTTGTGATGCGCCACAAGAAGTTCCAGGAGTACCTGAGAAATACAAATCCCAAAGACAGGTCCCCATGCTTGGCTATGCTGCAAGTGGGCACAGACTTCAGCCGAGACCTGGACCACATGGTGACCCAGTGTTTGAAGGTCACTCCACAAGCTCTGGAGGGTATCTGTCTGGTATGTGTTTGCATTCTTTAAGGAACAAGTAACCCAAAAATTTAAATTCAGTTGCTATCTACTCACCCTCATGCCCATGGAAAGTCGGGGAAGTTTCGTAATCCGCAAAAACTTCTGGATTTTCACAGCAAAACGGTATTGGAGCATTCTCTTCCATAACCGAAGATGCTGGGGACTTGATTTAAAATGTAAAAAAAACAAAGAAACAACCAAAAAAACATAGAATGGCTCTATAGAGAGTCCAAATAGATATTATTTATCTGCTAAACTGAAGACATTGCTGTGTTGCGGTGAAGCTCCAGAAATGTTTTGTGGGCTACAAAGCTTCACCCAACCTTCCATCTTCATTTTTGGGTGAACTTATGCAGTGACTGTTACATTTCTAGTTTATTCTTATTGAGTGTCTGACTAATTTTCGTTACGTGGTATGTTTACAGGACAAGGAAGCCAAAAGCTTTACCAGGAATTCTGAAAATAATATGGAAGGTATGGTTGTCAAGTGTTTCTTATTTAAATTTCTTAACAACACCTAATAATTATAAGTACATGCCTACAGTCAGTACCCAGTTTATTAAAAGTTTGTTGTTGTTGTTTTTTTGTTGCCATAATATAAATGTGATAACCTCTTTGATGTTTTTTCTCCCTGGCATATATAGTTGATGGCATCAAAGAAGAAACTGAAGAGCCTAACATTCAGCAATCTCCCGGCAAGATTGATGACCAAGATCTTAAACCAGCAGATGAGAATGGTCACGCAGGAGATAATTGTCAAAGCTTGGCGACTGTATTCAGACTGGCTGCACTACTGGGGAAAAAGAATAGTAGTCTGTCTGACCTCCCAGAGGAGGAGAGAGAGCATTTCCTCCAGGAGCTCAGCATGTGCCACTGGTTTGGAAGTCAGAGCAAATGCACACCTTGTATAGGTGATGATGAAACAGTGAACCTCCTCATAAATGGAATCAGAGATGTCATACTCAAAGAAATACAGGAATCACCATTCTTCTCACTCATCACAGACAAACCTGTGAAAATTGCTGACAAGACACACCTACCTGTTTTTGTCAGGTATGTTGGAGAATCTGCTCCAAAAGTCGAGCTCATGGGTTTCCTGCCTTTTGGAGAGAACTGTCATGTTGATACACAAGCGAATAACCTCGCAAAGATTCTCACTGAAGACTGGGGCTTACCAATGACTCAGTGTCGTGGACAAGCATTCATGCACTTGGGCTCAGGTTACCAAAGCCTGAAGAAAATGTCTTTGGATTTCCTCAAGAGCTATCCACTCTCTGTTGTAACACCCAGTGAGTCTTGCGGCCTTGCCCATTGGCTGGCAGGAAGTGTGCCTTGCCCTTCAGTAGCCAAGATGCTGGATATCACAGAAGATCTGTTGCTGTTCTTTGATGAATCTCCTTGTCTGGAGGGACAGCTTGCACAGGCTGTTGATGGGCTTTTGAATATGCCAAGAGAGGCCCTGGAAGAAATGCCAGAAACATGTTGCTCAAAGTGGAAAAAGAGAGAGGACTTCTTCGACATACTCGTTGACACATTAGAGGGCATCCTCAGCTGCCTAGATGCTGTCAGCTCCAGTACCATAGGTTCCAAGTCAATGCATGCACAAGTTCTCTCAACAGCTTTGAGAAATATGGATTTCATTGTCACCCTTGTGATTCTGAAGAATGCCTGTGCACCTCTTCGTAACTGTAGCACTGTCTTCCGCTGTGGAAACCCTGCTGATATTCTCTGTGAAGTGGAAAAAATCCCCTCGATCATAGAGACTCTTAACAAGATGTTAGAAAATGTGAGCACTGTTCACTCCTCTTGGTTTGAGCAGGCCTTCCAGCTAGCAACCAGGGTAGCTCCTGAGCAAGTGTGCTTCTCAGAGGAAGCCAACAACTATGAATCTCCAGAGATCTATTACAGAGAAAATCTGAGTGTTCCTCTCCTCAGAAGTCTCATTGATGAAATGAAATACAGCTTCTCAGACAGCCACTTGAAGGCCCTTTCAGTTCTGTCATTGCTGCCCTCCTGCAATCCCATTCTGTCTGAGTCCACAGACAAGCCATTCAGCCTCTACCTTGCAGATCTTCCTGAGCCTGAAGCTGCCGAGCAGGAAATCAATGCCTGGGCCTCTGTCTGGAGAGAGAAGGACCAGGATGTTTCTCCTCCAACATCTATCGCTGAAACATTAGTCCATCCTGAGTCAAAGACCCACCCAACTGTTACCTTACTGCTGAGGCTAGTAGCTGTCCTGCCGAGTGTCAGTATGGAGTGCGACCTGATGAAGACCACTCTCAATTCCATGAGGGATCTGTTGAAAAACACTGTATGCAAAGGCAGCAGAATGGATCGTGTGATGCTCCTCTCACACTGCACAACACTGCAGAGACTGCCAGATGTCATTGAGAAGTCTATGGAGATTGATCCAGAGAGCAGTCAATGCCTTTCCCAGGTAACCTAAAATCATTTTAAGTAGTTCTTAAGTAAGAAGGTCATTGTTGGATAAAAAAAAAACTAAATTACAGTAATTTTACAGCCATTCTAATCACTGCCACGTTTTTTTTAGGTGATGGGAACCTTACAAAGACAAAAGTTGGACAGTGGTAAGCACATAAGACAACGTGATTAAAAAGATTATCACTGTCTTTTATTCTTATTATGATAAGACAAAAATAACCAGATATTTGGGTAGTGTTGTATGTGTGACATTCACATTTTTTTTTTTAATTCTTCAAATCAGGAGGCATTGAAGTAAAACCAGCCGCACCAGAATCGCATGCCTCCAGTGTAGCAGAGAAGCCCGCTGATGGTAATTTGACGCAGGAGGTCGCTCCAGTACCAAGAAAAGCAGTTTCTTTCTATGAGCCACAGCTTCGTGAAGAAATCCTCAAGGAACTCTGGGACTCTCAGTTCTTCACAATTATAACTGAGCAAGCTGTTGAAATTGACGGCGTGCTCTATGTGCCATTGTGCATCAGGTACCTAAACAAAGAGGACATCCAGTGTGAGGAAACATTGGCTTTCATCCCTTTTGTCGAAGACTCTGCTGTCCTTGCAGATGCTATTGAGACTGCCCTGTCTGAGAAGTGGGGGCTCAATATGGAGTACTGTAGAGGACAGGCCTTGTTGAGTTTTGGCAAAGTAAGAGCTCAGATGAGGGCTGTCAGTTCAGCTATAGCTAAGAAATACCCCCAGGCAGTAAGAAGTGTCAGCTCTGCCTTGTCTCTTAATGTATGGCTGGCTAAATCCTCTACTGCTGAAGAAGCAGGGGATGGAGCAGTTCTCACAAGCAAAATACTACATTGGCTCACAGAGGATGCAGAGCGCCAGAACAAACTGGAAGACATGATCATTCATGTGTTTCAGCACGATGAAGTAAAGGGCAATGAGCTGAGGGACAAACTCATCAAAAACTGGGAGAAGAGTCATGACATGCACGAGGTGATGGTAGAGATTTTAGAAGCTGTCATGCTATGTTTGAATGAGCTGAAGAGGGAGGGAAGTACCTCAGACCAGCAGCAGGCATCACAGTTCTTTGATGCGATCAGAAACTTTGAGTTCATTCTGTCAACTGTGGTGCAGAAGAACATCCTGGGTGTAACTCGAAAGCTTAGTCAGGCTCTTCAGGGTAAACCCTTAGATATGTTACTTGCTGTGAATAATTTGCCTGATCTCAAAGCATCCCTCAGTAAACTCGAGAGCGATCTTGACACCCATCACAAGTCCTGGTTTGAGGAAGCTGTTGCACTTGCTTCTAAACTCCATGTAACAATGTTGCATTCAGTGCTTCTGGAGCCGTTGAGTGATTTCTACAAAGAATCAGTAAGCATGAAAGTTGTAGAGCACTCAATAGCAGAAATTGATGACCTCTTCACAGAAAAGGTATTGGATACCTTGAGGTGTCTGGAGATTGTGCCTTACGCAATGTCCAAAGTAGAAACCAGCATTCTTAGTGGTCTTGTGTTCAGACTGTACAAGGAGGACTTACCAGATCAGGCCTCCCTTCACACTGAGATGAAGTCATGGAAGGAGAAATGGTTGGATCCCCTGGCAGGCTATCTCCCAACTACTGTGCTTGATACACTCAAGACGTCACAGATAAGAAGTTTTAGTAACATTGAAACTCTCCTCAGACTCCAAGTCATCTTGCCATTTTCAAGGAGGGAGAGCAACTTCAGGCAGGGAAAAAGAAGCTTACAGGAGTTCGTGCTGCAGGAAAAGCGAGCCCTCACTGAGCTACATCCTCTGTAAAAGTTGCAGGTCTTCCGTCACGGCTAGCAAATGTGAGCAATGCATTCGAGATGTCACCACCACCATACTTAAGAACTAATATGTCTCAATCCTAATAGAGGTCCCATGTTCTGGACAATTTCTGTGTACATTATTGATCTAAATTCTTTGAGATTTCCTTTTGTTGTTATCCTGCAAACCAAGCCCTATGTTATGTTTTGTTTTTTATTCTGTAGTTTGTACAGTTGTACTACCCAATGGGACCAATGTCTTGGCAAAAAATCAACAATGCTCCACTGAAGGTTATCAATGTGTGTGTGCCTTGATGCAGAACTAATAATTCACCCCATGTATCATGATAATACAGATGTTGAAAAATGTCCCATTGGCGTTGACTGACTTCTGTACGGCTGTCATGAATCATTATAATTATGAAATTGCACCCTTACCTTTCCTGGGCACAAATAGAAATGGTTAGTTCCATCACGTCTTCTGATTTCCCCATGTTTCCTGTCTCTTTGCAGGAATGGAATTTGCTGTAAACGTATCTTTGAAAGAATGTTTCCTTAATAGGAAATCCTTCATATATATTTGTCAAAAAAAGTAATAAAATGTTCCAAAAATCAGGTTTGGCTTTTATGTTTCTTTTCCCCCCAAGGTAGATTTGCAGTAGGTTTATGTGTTGTTTAGTCTGTAGTCATGTCTCTAAGTGGACACAAGATGGTGCAGTGAGGCTGTAGTTTATCTGTGAAGAAGTGTAACTCTCTATATAAATAGACCTGAAGCGCTGTGTTTTTTCTTAAAGTTTAATCATGTCACCTGGATGGATGGTATTTATAGGAGGTCAGTCCAATTTGAAATGCTGTTACTCAATACAGATAACATGGCAATTGTTGAAATTGGTAACATAAACAGGAAAAATCTAATCAAATTTGAATAGGTATGGATTACTTCATGAGCAAACACTGAAAATACTGCAATTTAGATTGAAAAACTGGATGTAGTCAAAAATAATAATAATAATACTTTGCAAGGAAGATCTGGGATGTCCGGTTATGCAAATTTGAGTTCCACAAATATTTTCTCATAAATAAATCAGCAAAACAGCACTACGGGCAAACTACAATCGTATTGTGTGTATTCTACAACATATGAGATACTGTTTCTTTTGTATATATTTATTTTCTGCTGCTGTTTTTAATCAGAGGCAACATTAAGACATTGCTCCAGTAAAAGCAAAGCGGGGCACTGAAGTAACCATTTATGTTTCATGAGTTAATAGAGCATTGGTTATCATGAGACAAAGGCCAAAATTTCCATATAATTTTAAAGACATTGGAATGTAACAGACAAGATATAACAAATTTTTTCAAATGTAACCTGGGATGATTATAGTTGAAAAAAACCCAGCAAGAAGAACCTGTTGACATTTTTTTTTTACACAGTAAAGGTGGAAAGGTTTATAAATACGCTGTCATATTTTGCATTTCAATGGTTCAGTCCTCTATGGCAAGTGAATTCAGAATACAGGCTACCAGTGTTAATGATTGGTGACTGAAAATAGGCTGTTCACCCTCTAGTTTAGGTCATGATGTATTGTGTAAAAAATATCTTGTGTGATTCACTAACTGATCAACAAGGATGTGGTTTTATAGGGAGGGTTGTTTGGTTGGTCATATATTCACTACATTATCAGCAGATAATATTTATTTTACAATTATGGTTTGTCCTCAAACCTAAGGTGTCTGCAATGCTGGGTATGTGAGACAGACAGGGTTGGCTGGTATTTGGTAGTAATGCAAATCATCGCTTTCGGGCTGCATTGTTACCATTGTGGTTTGGTTAATATGTAATTTCAATGAACAAATGTATTCAGCGGGTCTGCTGTAGGAGAGCGTCGGCGTGTCCTTTCTTGTCAATTATTTGCTATGAATTCCAGTCTGGTTTCTAAGCCTTTATGGAAGGAATTTCAATAACACACAGCTACTGAACTGACAATTAGAAAAGCAAAGTACTGTAGCTGTACCTAAGTTTTCACTTGAATCTCTTTCCTGGTTTATTCTCATTTTCTTCACTTTTTTTTTCTTCAAGCGTCATTAACTGAGCAAAGCTACACTGACAAAATACCCCAGGGCCCATTTGTGTGTGACAAGTTTAAATTAAAGACATGATCCCAAAAGGACTGTAACATTTCTTTCTTGGACAAGATTGACATACTTCTGTAATATAAAATATATTAAGTATCCTACAGGTTTCATGAAGGAAAGACTGTATGCCACTGTTGAAACCCTACCACATACATACATTTTGTGTTTGTTGACATGACGCCAGCTTATCTTTAACACTGCTAACCCCACTGAGTGCACTTTTTTTAAAAGAGACATGTATTCTTCCTGTGAGCTGTAACAGCAGATGCCTCCCTGACAAAGCCCTGATTGTTGGTGCTCAGTTCAGTGTGAAAGGAGCATCTCCATGTCCCCGCTCAGCTGCTGAGCAAACGGATCTGTCTCCGCTGTGGGCTGCCAGCAGTGGTGTTCGCGGGCCTCACTGCAGCCATGTGCGGCACAGGAGCACGCCAGCATCGCCCCATAACCCCACATCCTCACTTTCTTCCAGGAGCGATATACCTCCTACAAGCTGCCTCTTATTTATTTACACTTTGGGAAGTAGAAGTGGACGTTGTTCCAGTTTAAATCTCAGGTGGAGCCTGTGTGTTTGAGCATGAAGAACACATCCTCCATCTTTAAGCAAAACAAGATATTGCCATAATTGACCCGTGCACCAGGTTTCCTGCTGGAAGTCAAGGTTCTGCACTGATGTAAGACCCATGGCACTCTGTAATCATGTCCATACACAGCCAGGATTTAACTACACTCTGGAGGGGAAGACAGAGGGCTTAAGTGGATTTTATTTCAAGGTTCCGTTTTCAGGTAAAATTGGCAGCAGAGGCCCGAATTTAGATCCTCCTCATACTACCGGCAAAACTTTTGGTTTTAATTATTCAGATGACAACTTGTTGATTGTACCCTTAAAGAACACTTCATTCTTAGCCGCAACTGTAAAGCTACAGGATTTAAAGCTGTAAGTTGTTGTTAAGGACTGGTGAGACAAAGTCTACTTCTAGTCTACTTTGACTCCCTTTGTTGTAAACTTCTGTAAACCTAATTTGCACAGATTTAAAAGAATTGAGTGAGCCATGGTTGTATCCTTCCTTCAAACATTTTAACTCCGGAATTGTCTGCTTTCTGGCAGTTCAGTCTTATTATGGCTATTTCACATTAGCATGATGACTCACAAGGATGTGGACGAGATATGGACACCACAATACAGTAAATACATTCATAATTCCTGCACTTTACCTTTTTTGATATAGGTATTTTGTATTTTTCAGTTAGACAGATATCATGATTGTCTAGCAATTGATTAATTATGGCAGACTGGCTGTCAGGGGTGGTTCCTCATATGAGCAATATAGGCAGCCAACCAGGGCGGCATTTGTGGAAGGGCGGCACGAGCGCCTGCAAAAAAATTTAAAATTTTAATTTGTCTGCATTCATTTCATCCATTTTTTGTATTGCTCATTTTACACGTCGAGTCAATTATGTCATTTTGCCATGTCGTTATTATAACTGTTACTGTGTGTGTGGTTCTGAAGTGGGCACTAAGGCGAGGCTCGTCCAGGGCGTCATGCAAGCTGGGACCGCCACTGCTGGCTGTATCCTGAATCGTATCGTATCATGAGTTACTCTGTGATTCCCTTTGTGTAGGAGATAATCCAATCATGAGGCACTTAATGCAATTTATTTAATGACTACCCATGAGTTTTGCTTGATTGTCTTAAATTACTCCTGTCAAAATAGTTCTCAGCACCCTTCTCTGACTTGTGCAAATTCGTAATTTGTTTGATCCTGACACATTTTCACAGCACAATGGTTACGCTGCTTGGAATGTCAAATGCTTTTGTAATCCTTAAGGAAGTGAGCTTTGATCATTTATAAAAATTCTCTAGTACTCTCACGCGTTTGCCAGCCACAATCTAAAAGGCTAAATTCACAAGAACCAGATGGATCCTAACAATTTATCTATTGTGCTGTTTAGAGGCCCTCACCTAGGCTGGTGCCTGTCCTCCTGATTCCTGAATTGTTCTTCAGATTTATGTTTACCAGGAGGCAGGGGCGGACTGGCCATCTGTGTGATCTGGAGAATCACAGAATGGCTGGCGGCCGCCATGCAATCATTACCAGTTGTTTCTTTTTCTGCTAATCACTCTATAGTAGGTGGCAACAATGCAACTTCAAGGTGGTTGCCCGTGCCTGGACGGTCCATAACCTGAAATTTGGGCAGATGCCAGAGCTCTCACGGGCCAGCCATCCCGCCCCAAGTTAATTGCTATAGACCCGCCTTCAAACGCCAATAACGTTCTGACGCTATACAACTCTCCAATTTCTTCGCACTGATGACGTGGATGATCTAAATCAGTATTTATATACCACATACGAGTCTCTATATCACAGTCATGGTTACCCTACAGTCTACAGTCACAAACTTTTACATCAGTCTGCTTTGTTTTGTAGTGAAATGTCTTATTCAGATGTTCAAAAACATGCATGGTTTTAAATAAAACAAATCTACCTTCATTTTTTAAATTTGATCATTTGTTTGCAAAAGTTAAAATGAAGCAATGCCTTCTGGGAATTTCAAGACTGAGAAGACGACAAGAGTAGACGTGTCTGCTGGTTGTTGGAAATTGGAGATTGGAAGTTGGAAGTTGACTGAGATTAAGCTAGCAAAAAAATTAAGGCATCAAGCGACACAAGGGGAGAAAAAGAGAGAAATCTAAGAGAGCATTGTTGGCTGATGGTGAAAAATGCTGCAAACTGACTGATTTGTTTTTAAAATCAAGTGCAGCTTCAGCTAGCACTAGCGCTAATACTGCTAGCACTAATGTTAGCGACACAGCTGAGCCAGCACAGCAGGAAGAAAGACAGGACATGGATAACGAATGATGGTAAGACATGTTTTTGTTATGGAGCAGCTGGCTCTGATGATTTATTCATTTGTTTTATGCATTGGGGTTTATGTTCACCATCACTGGGGCTATCAAAAGTGCGTGTGCTTTCAATGAGTCAAAAGTTACGCGCACACCCCCCCCACTGGTGGGTGGAAATGCCAGGGCCGTTTTTTGTTCCCAGTCCGTCACTGTTATGTTCCACAAACAAGTTGTTCAATAGAAAGCAGTTTAAGGTATAAATAAGTCCAATAAATCAAATGAACAGATCTGCATAGTAGACAGCAGTGTTTTAATACCCTATAAAATGTATTTTGTGTAAATAGGACATTTACTGCATCAATATGTGTGTTGCTATTTCCACAATTAACCAGCAGGCGATCTAGTTTGCTAAATTATATTAAGCTAACAAGCTACTAAGAGGAACTAACGTGAGAGCCATCATTAGTGTAACATTTGCATGGATAGCACCTATGCAAATGTTACATGAATGATGGCTTACACATTAGTTCATGTTCCTTTGCTTATTTATACAGGTGTGCCTCATGTTTCACAAGCCTCTCTTCCAATCTTCCAAACCTCTTTTTATGCTACCTCGCCGCTTTCTTCCATTACAGAGACCACAGAGGGATGATGAAGCTATGAGGCTTCATTGAGGAGTTGCCCCCAACCTGAGTCTCGCACCTCAGGTTCCTTTCTATAACACCTCCTGGCTATCATTGACCCCCATTGGAGCGCCTGTTCATCCTCTCGTGCCGGCCCGTTCTTACTCCCAATGCGTCCAATACAGCACACCAGTCAGTGGCCCTGCACATCAAAGTTTGATACTGCAGGTACCCATCTAATGTAATTTGTGGATGCACCCCACTATTCGGACGGGGTGGTTGGGTCATACAAATGAAATTCCCCCAGGAGACTTGAGTTAGAGTCATGTATGTTACCAAGTGTGAAGATTGATTTGTTTTAAAGTTACAAAGTGCGAGGGAAGCTACGTAAATCACTTAAGTTATTGTTTAATTTGACAGAAGATATTTATTAGAAGCCAAGGCATGATCTTTTCCTGAACTTAACAAAGTAGTTTTTTGTCCCTACATCTAACCACATATTTTTGGTGCCTACACCTAACCAAAACGTTTTAGTGTATAAATCTAACTGCATAAATCTGTTCGTGCCTTGACATAACAAAGTTGTTTTCGAACCCAAACCTAACCAAGCACTTTTGGTGCCAAAACCTTGTCAAGCAGTTTTAGTGCCACTGACTGTGCAGTATTTTACATGTGTATGCTTCCACCCCCTTGACCCCTTTCACACCTCTTTCACTCTCATTCACCACCCCCAGCCTTGACTATTCTAACCATACCCAATAATTTCCATAGACAAGTGGCACAGACTTTGTTCATGAAAACACTTCATTGGCTGCTGTCAGAATAGTCCCACATACAGTAATCCCTTTTAGGGCTTCAAATTTAACCCACACCTTTCTTTAAAGTGCACAGGTTAAATCATCATGGGCTTACACAACAACATTTATCCACTCTCATCATCCATCATGTAATCCCCCTTGACCTAAGATTGCAGGACATTTGCCACTTTACTGTCCAGAGAATCAGAAAATCTGCAGGCAGCAGACTGTCTTCCTTCTCGGGAATCAACAGCCCTTATGCGATAAAGAAAGCACCGACTGTGGAAACCTTCAAATTGAAACTCATAGCCTATCTATCATTCATTGTCATATGACCGCCATCTAGCTCACTGGCGGCAGTCTCTGCTCCTGCCCCGACCCAGGCAGCTGTTATACAGAAACAGGCCAGTGGGAAGTGAACCCAGCCATACCTCCTACATTCCTGGTTGCTGCACCACCACACTCAGTCGCACTGCTATCTGTGTGCATTTGGCAAACTGTGTCTGACTCTGTGAGCCATGTATGTGTGCGGCTGTTTATCTTTTCTCTCTGCAACACACTGCCCAGACTTAGTGTTTCTACCTGGTAGTAGATTGAGGTTATGCACTGAAAGCTGTGGATGATGACAATGGCCACCCATCCATTCAAATATACATTTATCTGAGTCATATGCCTTGATGTCACTGTCCATTTTAAGGCTTTGTACCGGCATCTTTCACTCGTTCTTGCTCAAGGTTTCTTCCTCGCTTGCTCTGTGAACAGTGGGGCCAACAGATGGCAATGTTGGTAAATCAGTCGATCATGTCACGATGGTCAGTCCTTCCAACACTTCTACAGAGAAATATGTATTGACAACTACTCAAGAGTTTGCCGTGAGATTTGGTGGAGTATTATCACTGACACAGGTCCTTATGATGAGGCTGATAGCAATAAAAATATGCTGAGTCTCTCTCAGGGAGTGTGAGCTGGAGCTGAGCAGATGAATGTGTGCTGGGGGAGCAGCTTGTGCAAATTCAGCTTCTGGGGTTTTAAACACAGTCTGAGTCTAAATCACACTCGCTCTGGCTTACCAGCTGACCTCAAGTGTCCATCAATATACAGTTTCAACAGGAATCACTGCTTTCCTTTTTATTTCAAGAAAACGGCCTTGGGAACAGAATTAAGCTTCTTCCAAGGATCTCCGAGGGAAATTGTTCTCTGGAGCTTTTGTAATGCTTGCAATTTGGAAGAGCTTGACCAGTTAAGGTTAAGGTTTGTTCTGTTTGTTTGCCTATATCTACTTACCATGTACATGATGAAATCTTAGTTAACACTTTGAGACATTTTTTACTCTTTTAACTGTTGGAGTCACACTGTTAACATGGATAGAAATATAAAAAAGGAATATAATCCTATGATTATCTTCTGGAGAAAAATCCCTCAGCAACAAAGGTAATAGCATATACAAAGGGGGGATATGAACATAAATATAGAATGCTAAATAATGCATGGTTACATAAACATATTGCAAACCTGCATTTCAGTTACCCTATCAGAGGAGGTGCAGTGCATGATATGCATATATGCACACAGTTAATAGTATGGTCATTAGTTTGATTATGTTGTAACAGCTATATGGCAAGTGCACATATGCTAGAATAACATAGATATGACTTTTCAGCTTTTCAAGACTGACCCATGCCCACTAGAGACCCTACTAAACTATAGGGGTTTAAAGGGGTCGTTATATTATTATGTTAATTGTACTTCTTTGACTACACCTAATGTGCATGTTGCACTGGTCACACCCAAATGATCTTGCAGTGTGTATTTTGCAGTGCGTGCTTTGAAAGAGCAATGTAGTGGAAGCTTTCTAACATACTTATTTAACACTCATTTAGGAACTGCAATCAAACAGTGTCATTGTTTTTTTCTGCTGTCAAATGTTGCCAAAGTCGGGATAGAGAAGTTGGAGATGATAATTCATGCATTTATTTCACGTTCAGTCTCTAACCACAAAAATGATGCTGAGCACTCAATAAATGGCAAACCCTTTGAGGTCTGGTTCTTAATATCCTTTAGGTGTATGGGGAGCAAAGGTGGAGTTTGGTTATCACTTAATGAATGACCATATTAATGCAGTAAAGGACTTTATATACCGCCATACCCATGGGAGCTGGATTTGTTGGTGGTAGGGTCACCCTTAACAAACTGGTCTGAGCTTACTGGCGAGCACCTTGTGTCTGTACAAAACTTGAAGAGAGATGACATGGTGCCAACACCACGTCGATCTGCCACCTTCCAGGCTGGATGTAAGAGTTGGGTGAGTCTCCAATGGGGCAGCACATTCAGGCGGGAGCACTGGCGCTCTGCTTCCAGGCTACAAAAACCTGTTAGAGGTACAGTACAGAGATCATCATCTGTCCGGTGAAGGATAGCTAGCTGTCCTTTTTCTGTATGGTCCTGAGCACCGCTGTGTCAGGGTTTAACCAGTCATAGTCACCTCTTTGTGACCGGGAGCAGAGATTTTGACACGTTGTAGCAGGAAAAACAGGTGTAATTAATAACATTAACTAGCAGCATAACTTTTACTTTTGCCTGTTTCAAGTTTGTGCTCTCTCACTGTCATAGCTTACTGCGGGGTTTGGTAGGGAATGCCTGTCTGATCTGAAGCTAATGTTTTGTTAATGATTTCTTTCTAGTGCTTGTAACATCATGTTCTATGCAAAAGGTGGTTCATATTGTTTCAATTCAATTGTACTACCTTGTATCAGAACCTGAAGCCAAAGTTTGGTCAATGACTTTGTAGCCATCAGATCTGCAGTCATTTGTCATGAACACTTGGTAAAGAAAGGAGCAGTGCTCTCAGTAGATAAGTGTCAGGTGGTGGGGGAAGCTGCGACACAGGCCTGGTAAAACTCAGTAAAGTAGTGAGGTTGAACTGGGAATGTCTGGATTATGACCCCTCCCCGCAAGATCTCCAACTACAGACTTGTGGTCACTGTTTTTTTTTTTAAAGAAGGGGGACCAGACGGTGTGCTCCAGGTTTCATGGTACCACACTCTCATGAGTAAGGATAAGATCGGATGTGAGATCGACAGGCACGGTGGTGCCGCGTCAGCAAAAAAGTGGAAGCTGTAACAGACTGCTTTGGTGAAGAGGGACCCGAGGCTCTTGATTCAAGTCAATCTACCTCCAGCGATCTTCTTTCAACTCTCAGCTATATTTGCAGCACAAAAGACGTGAAATTAAATATAGCATCTGTTTGTCATTTGTATTTGAAGTTAATATTACATAACATTACATTTTAATCCAGGCAGGTTTGGATGTGCAAATTCTGCGCAAGATAGTAAGCTGAAATAATATGCCTCTTAAAGACTATAAAAACTATTGAAAAAGCTCACTGGTGTATGTTAATTATGATGGCCATCAATGACAAAGAGTTTAGGATTTTATCAGGTTAGTTTCTGTCTTTTTTTTCTCTCTTTCTGTCTTTGTAAATTATTATTGTCTTAGCTTTAGATGACTAGATGACTTCAGGGTCAACACATCAATGCATCACATGTTTTTGTGCTGTCCAAATATATTGAACATAAATAAAGGACAAAACTGGCATCATGTTCAGTTATGTTTGCCTTACACATCTGATATTTGCTTCTAGTCAACAGTGCTTTCAGAACAGCCTGCTTATTTCACAAAAAAGGTTCAAGAGCTTCAACTATGAACTTTAGGTTGACATGTGGTGATATCGTAAAAAAAGGCAAAAGACAATCAAAAGGTTATGTATATGTGAATTTAAAAAAAACAAGGAATTGATTAATTGAAATAAAACTGAAAAATAATATATAGTAATAAATAAATAGTACATACATAATGTTGTATGTACCTGTATCGTATCTCTAAGTGTTTGCCTTTCTTAACCTTCCATATTTGGTCCTCTACGTTTTGATGTGTGGCTGCAGTGTTTTTTAGCAATTTGAAAATGGCCTACTGACCTCTTGAAGTGCTGTATCTTAAAGCTATAGGTACTTCCGATCACAGTTTATCAGATTTAAAAACTCTGTGTCCTCAATATTGTTTTGAGAGGATGGCAGAATAATCATTACAGCATGGAGCAGCAGCAACAACTCTATTTAACATCATGATGCCTAATTTGGCATTCAATAAAAAGAAAAGACTAAAGGCATTTATACAACTTTGGATACTGGCGACCTGTAGCCTTAGCTTTTAAAGAAACATTATGCAGAAATTGGCATTTTCAGCGATTTGGCGCTGCCCCATAGTTTCGAAGTGGAACACTGTCGTAAAGACAAATCCTAGGTCTGTAAGAATTTCAGATGTAATGTAGCTAATGTTGCTAACTACAAACAAAACTCATTATGTCATAACGATGTTATGGGATTATAATGTATATTGAGGTAAACATGTATGTAACGCTGTGATCCTCCCCTCTCACTGATGTTGGTGCAGAGACAAGTGATGGGGGGGGTGGAGCGGTGGACACAGAGATACAGTACCTGTTACAAGACACTGCACCATCAAAATGAGTTTGAAGCTGTTATTTTAAGGTAAAAAAAAGTTACATAATGTTGCTTTCACCTGTAAAAATGGTGTTAGCTCCTGCCCTTTGCTTTACCAAGCAGAAGGTTTTGGATATACACAGTTAAAGAGGGCATCCACCAGGACAAACTTTGCAATTGTAATGCACTGTTTGGTCAGTGAGTGCGGCTGTGGGACAGACAACAAGGTGTGGCTAATATTGGCATTCCTGGGAAGAGTGAACAGGACCGGCATCCAGCCAGCTCTCCAGGTCGGCTGTCCCATAGGACCAACCGGATCCATTATCTTTCTGCTCCATTGTCAAACCGTCCCGATGCTTCATTCCCTCCTGAATCCGAGAAGTGCAGGCAAAGAATGGTGGGGTTGGGGGCCTCGGGGCTTCAAAAATATTAGGTCTGGCCCTGCTCATCTGAAACATTCCCTAGCTATTGCAGGTGGGTGCTTAATCAGTGCAATTTTTGGAATGCCAAAAACATAAAAAAAAAAAATCTACATGTATTCAGTGCAAGAGAGGGCACCGCATGAAAGGACTGGGACCATTTTCCCATGATGAGGATGGGACCCATCCAATTTCAACACACACACACACGCACACACACACATCCTCCTCACTCACCACTCCTGCAGCACAACAGATCGATAAAATAAAAGCACTGAGAATCGGAGTTTTTTTTGTCAATCTAAGACCATTGAAAGAGTTGTAGAGT
>OMLP01012665.1:6208-33976 GCA_900302685.1 Spondyliosoma cantharus
CGGCTCTGAAGTTGGGTTTGAGCCATGTTCCTCTGGCCAACGTAGCCCTCGACGCTCTTGAGGACTGGTCCTCCCACATCCCCTTGGAGACTATGCAGCACTGCTACACTATTGTCCTTCCTCTTCTGGATGGATACCTCAAAACCACCACCACCGACAGTAAGCCCATAATATCGAGTGGTCAAGTCAGTTGATGGACAGTTTGGTTACATTTTAAATGATTTTCAGTTTAATAAATGAAAATATCAGCCAGATTGACATAAAGTCTGATTCAGATGTTGTTGCCTTTAGACAAAGACGACAGCAACTGGGAAGTGATGTCATCTGTTTCTTCAAGACGTGACAAAGGATACAGCCGAGTGATGACAAGGCTCCTGAAAAAATCTAACCAGCTCACCATGGTGGGAAAACATCTTTCAGAAGAGCGATTTGCCTTTTGTGTTATTTCCTATTCTGTCTTTAGGGGCTTTCTCCTTTTCCAACCACTAATGATTGTGAAGCCCTGTATTTGAATGTACTGATTTCTTCCATGTGAATGCAGGAAGATGCTCCACTTGACATTGTGAGGCTCAGGGTGGTGAAGTTGCTCGGTCACCTGGGGGGAAAGCTGAACAGGAACCTTGTAACTGGTGAGGATTTACATAACCAACCCACCATGTTCATCTATTTTCCACTGACATTTTCAGTATTTTAGCAATGTTCCAGGTTGATGATTTTTAGACACATGTGTGTGAATAGAAATACTTGCTGTTTTTGTTGATCAAAGGCCTCTATTTTTATACATTTAGTGGTGTCATCAGAGGAGATGATGAAGAAATTTGTTGCCTGGGATTCTGAAAAAAGGCTCAGCTTTGCAGTGCCGTTCGCTGATATGAAGCCAATCATCTACCTCGACCCATTTCTGCCTCGAATTAGTGAGCTGGCTCTGTCAACAAGTGACAGACACACCAAAGTATGTCATCTTATATGGAAGGGTTTCCCCCTTCAGTGGCTGTTCACAAAATTAATTTGAGGCAATCTTTTGGTTGTGATTAACACACTTGGGTATGATGACAACCCAATAAAAACAAACTACAGTTGAAATCAAGTTTCCCTTGTGTTTGATGCAGGTGGCAGCTTGTGAGCTGCTCCACAGCTTGGTGGTCTACATGGTTGGGAAGAGTGCTCAGATGGTTGAAGGGGAGAACAGTTTGCCGCCTATGTACAAGCTGCACAAGAGGCTGTTTCCTGTGCTCCTGTGTCTGGCCTGTGATGTGGATCAGGTGTGTGCACTCCACCAAGATAGTTATCCCAGACATGATCATGGTCATGAAAGGTCCTTTAATATGATGGAATTCGGAAGGATTTTAAACCGATCAAGGAGAGACACGTATGTTAATAAAAACTACTCTCATTTAAATTTAGATGGTTGTAATCAACTAATTTGTCAAGGGAATTGTAATCTCGACCCTTTCACAAAATAGTGTCTGACAAACCAGGAAAGAAGAATATTTGTAGCAAAAGTATATTTGTTTTAGGAAACATACATTTTGCCTCATTTTAACAGGAGGTGTGCGACCCATAGGGTGTCCTTAGAGTTACTGCCAAATTATTGTAATAAACAGTATCATTTTGAAAGTTTTTAATTTTTTTCAAAAATGTAAGTGTGCCTGAAAATACACCTTAACATGAATGAATGCAAAATTATTTCAGACATGTCAATACAAAACAAAAAAAGTTAAATTAGTTCAACAAATAATTATAAAATTAAAAGCATGTTACGAAGTATATTCCATTAACAAGCATCGACATGGCTGAAAAGTGCTTATTTAATCCTTCTCCTTCTCCACAACTCAGCAGTTATTCATAATCAGTTTACTTCCATGAATCCAACATATTATTTGCAAAAAATGAATAAAAATAACAAATAGAACATTGATGAAAGACATGGGTAATTGCTTGAATTTATATATTTTATGCAAGAAAAATGTTGTTTTACTATTTATATATTTTTTATATTTCACATTACATAATAGGCTGCATTCCATTGTCAGCATGTGTGTAGCCTCCCTCTCTTTTTATTTTTTTTCTGTGAACTTCTGTAAAGAATGCAAGTTGTCCTTATAAATATTCCCAGTGTTCAATTGAATTGAATTGTGTGAACGCTGGCTGTGTGATGATGTCTAAGGCGTTGTTAATGAATTAAAAAATGTTTTACTAGGTGACCAGACAGCTCTTTGAACCGCTGGTTATGCAGCTGATTCATTGGTTTACCAACAACAAGAAGTTTGAAAGCCAAGATACAGTAGCTGTTCTTGAGGCCATTATGGTAAGTGTGTATACTGTATACTAAGAGCTTCATAGGCTAAATGTCTTTAGTTATTATTTTCTGCCTCACTTTGGTCACCTAATTTTCTTTTGTGTGTGCTTTTCTGTTCAGGACGGTGTGGTCGACCCAATGGACAGCACTCTCAGAGACTTCTGTGGCCGCTGCATTGAAGAGTTTGTCAAATGGTCGATCAAACAAACCACCCCCAAGCAGCAAGAGAAGAGCCCCACTAACATGAAATCCTTGTTTAAGCGCATCTACAGCTTGGCTCTCCACCCCAATGGCTTCAAAAGACTTGGTGCAGCCTTAGCATTCAATAGTATCTACAGGCTTTTCAGGTATGATTCTTTTCTCTCTGTTTGGACGCTTTTATTTCATTTCTGTAGTACCTAAAGAAGCAAGCTGTGTCTTGCTTTTTATATTTAAGATTTGACTGATTAGGTAAATGACAGCCACAATGATAATGTTTTGTTATAATTCTATTTAAATCACAATTTTTTTTTTCCTAATGCCTTGTTTGAATGACAAAATTAATCATGAGAAATGCTTTTATAAGTAAATTGTTGGGTTGTTTGCCTGTGTTTTATTTGTCTTTAGGGAGGAAAGTTCCTTGGTGGAGCAGTTTGTCTTCGAAGTTCTCGTCATATTTGTCGAAAGTCTGGCTCTTGCGCACTCAGATGAGCGATCTTTGGGTAATTGGCATAGGTTGATGTGAAATGTATGACCGATAACTAGCAATTATATTTTATGCTTCTGGAACAGATATTTCTTTGAAGATGATATATCGGTGTGTTACAGTTTTTTCATATTATGTTGCAAGTACAACACAATGTTTCAAGACACTTTATGGTTGTTTATACTGTGCATTAAAGGAGGATTATAATTGAAAGCTAATTTAATTTTCAAAAAGGTATGAAGCTGTTATCGCTGCTCCTCCATCCTCAGGTACATTGCAGCAGTGTGGAAGTGCCATTGATCACCTGAAAAGAATCATTAAACAAAAGGCCCCCAGTCTCAATCAGAACAATGCTAAGAGACGCATCCCAAGGTCGGTACTCTATGGACATAGATGTAACGCATCCCAAAGTCAGTTTAACATAAAAATATTACAAGATATAGTTGCTTTGAAATGAAAATAAGCAGTTAAATACATTTTGTATATTTAGCATCACATTTCATGTATATACACAGTTTTAGTGTGTGTGCACTCTCCATATTTGTTCAAGAATGCTAAAGCTAAGACTAAAGTAATATTTTTGATATTAAGAGATACTATAATTAATATTTGGAATTACATGTTAAATTCCTCTTTCTTTTCATACAGGGGCTTTCCCCCTGATGAAAAGCTGTGCCTCTCTGATGTGGTTTTATGGCTCCTTGAACAATGTGGCCGCCCTCAGACTGAGTGTCGCCACAAATGCATGGAACTCTTCTACGAGTTTATACCCCTCCTCCCAGGTGAGCAATCCAGCCAAGGGCTCCATCATCCAGATATAAAAGTGAACGCAACACATGTATTTCATAGAAAGAATCCAATCATATCATCACAGTAGTGCTGCATTCATTTTGAATTTTTTTAGTTTTACATGTGAAATAAACTCTTTGTCTGTGACTGAACTTAGGAAAGAAGTCTCCACCTCAGTGGTTGGATGGCATGCTGAAGGATCATGGTATAAGTTTCCTGATCTCACGGTTTGAGGGCGGGGGTCTCCTCTCACAGCCCACTCTCAGGGACCTGTCTAGTCCTTTCAGCGTCAGAGCCACCCTGCAGTGGATGGACCTACTGCTGGCTTCCCTGGACTGCTACAACACCTTCATCAAGTTACACATAATCAAGCCTCATCACATGCTTGGTAAGACTTATTTGTGAAACCCTTGACAATTAAAGTATGTTATTACTGCCCATACCATTTCTTATACTGGCATAGTGAGATAATGAGCCAGTATTTGTAAGTAGGGTCATGTTGTGACATACATTTGGTCATATTGTAGCTTCTGTGACATAGCAAATTGATCCAACAATCCATCTTTCTAACATCATTTGCTCGGAGGCCTTTGAAGGATCATCATTTGCTCAACATACACAGATGTATACTGTGTACCTTATGTTTGTTATGTATTTAAATAGCATGTAAAAGGGAAAGTTGTTGCCATTTTGTTGCATTGCCCATTAGCATTAACACCTTTCTTAAAAAATATGTATTTTCAGTTGGAAAACTGTGTCGACTATTCCAGCCATACGTTCTAACATGAAATGTAATTTAATATTGCATTGGCCCTGCTGTGATCCCAATGAATACTACACTTAATCTTCCCTTATTGTTCACCAAAGGCTCCGAAGAGAAATCAAGCTTTCTGAAAGCTATTAGTTTCTTTCTGACTGAGTTGGCAACTCATGAACTGGCAGCAGCAGAGAGCTGTTTCCTTCTTGGTGAAAGGACCTCTCACTTCAGCCCGAGAGAGGTGGACCAGTACAACTTCAGCAAGTGCACCATAGTTGTCCGCCTGCTGGAGTTTGCCACTATGATTCTTGAGAAAGGAGACCAGGAGTTGTGGAAGGTATCACTGAATTTAAGAAAAGACATGATTTTTCCTTTGAAAGTTTTTGTTTGTTTGTTTTTTGCTCACTTTATCATAATTCATTCACAGCTTCTGGAACAAGACATTTTGGTCTCAGCTTTTTTTGAGCTGACTGCGCTGGTGGTGTGTGAGCCATCCACTGTTGGTTTCAACATGGCAGATGTGGAGGTAATGAAGAACCTACCAGATGTGTGTGTTCCTTTACTGAAGGCCCTGCTGACCTCACCGTACCGCACTTGTATTGAAGGCAGTTTGCGGACAAAAATCTCACGAAAAAGGTATGTTGATTGTCTTTGATTGCTCTACTTTGAGTTCACTGAAAAGAAGGGCCACTTGCATTGGCTATCATTACAAACAATGGTTTGAGAATAGTCTATTAAACATAGTCAGAAAGAGACAATTAGAATTTGTTTCAATAATGAAATGAGATCATCTGCTGCTCAATGAAAAATAGACAGAGGAATTGAACATTCACATTTTATAAATTACAAATTTAGACATCACATCAGTTTCGATAAACAAACTTTCCCATCTGTGTGATGTGTGGTATATTATGCTAGAAGAAAAGAAAATACAAACTTGGATTGAGCTAACTGAGGCCTGAATAGACAACTAGCTAGTTGAACAGCCACAAACGTAGTTATGAAATCTAAAAAAATAAATAGCATGTCAGTTGTAACTTATTGTAACAAACAATCTCACTTTCTCTTCTGTGGCATTACTTCTGATTACAATTTCTGAAAAAAGCCATCTTCTTTTTCTTTCTTAATTTCTTAAATGATCTTTACAGTGTCGAGGACTTGTGTGCTGTAGACCTCTACCATTCCAGCACCCTGAGCCACCACGACCAGATGGAAATGGTTCTGTCCTCCTGTAAGCAGATCCACAAAGCAGACTTCCTCAGCTCCATTCTGCACAGCCAGGTATTTTGCATTTTGCATAATCATTTAACACTCAAATAATGCATTTTATATTTTGTGCACTGATGTAATGCAGTATCTTGGCTATTTTTTTACACTGCTTATTGCATATGAAAATGTTAGCCACACATATTTTTTGTCATTCTCTATGTGTTAAAGGATGCTGCCTATGCCAAATCCCTTGGGTCTCGACTTCTAATGACGGTGTATAAAGGTATAGCACCCGGTGAAGACAGGAAGGCACTTCCATCCTTGGACATAAACACCAAGAGGCTAGCAGATGGCCTGCTTCAGCTTGCCTTCTCTCTAAGTCAACAGGTCAGTGCTACCAGTCTTTGGATCCGATTGAGTACAATTAGATGAAATTGAAACTATCCATGGTGAGCTGCAGTCAACCGACAGAAAATAACAATGCTGCAAAACTGACAGTGGATGTATTGACACGATGAAACTCACAGTTTAAACACTGTAAAAACATGAATAGCGTTCCAATTAATAGTTTGTTAAAAAATATATTAAGATCATTACGTCAATGAAAAACTCCTTGAATATGATGCAGTTCTTAAGTGCTTCACTGCTCCCTGCCTGCTGTTGTTTGTTGCTGTTTCTCTGCAGAGTGAGCAGCTGGTGGACTTGTTGTTGAACACCATCATGCTCTCGGTGCCGATATCTGGAAGCCATAGCCATAACTTCCTGAGCTTCTCGCATGGCGAGTACTTCTACAGCCTCTTCCAGATGACCATCAACACTGAGTTGCTGAGAAGTCTGGACACTACAGTATCACGCCTCATGACAGCTTCCTCTCAAAACCCCAGCATGGTAGCTCTTTCTCTATTTTTTCCCCACACTTTTAAATCAGTTAATAATAAATGTTATAGTACAAAAGTTTTCCAAAAGCATTCCCACAACAGATATAACATTTAAAAGGTGAAACCTGACACCTGCTCTATGAGACTATATAGACAATGTTTTTGTGGTCTTTGTCCTGCTCATGTATTGAGTAAAGTAACCAATCGGACAACCTCTCCAAATGAATCAAATGACCATTTTAACGTGATGCTTACTTGATGGCATACATAAATTAAAGGTTTGCAGCAGCGTTGGTAAAGATATCATTTCTTGTACAAATTTAGATCTTTTCGAGCCTACGAAGTGATCGCAGCCATGCTCCTGTAAAGGAATATTATTGTTCTTCTGTATGTGAAGTGCGTTATTCTGATGTTGAACTTTGTCATCAGGTGAGTGTGTTGCTGAATGGCATGCTGGACCACAGCTTTAGAGAGCGCTCTGTGAGGAAGACTCAGGGAAAGCTGTTGGTTGAAGAGGTGCTGAGAAGATGGAAAAGTCTGCAGTCGTGGTGGGAAGGACACTCCTCAACTCCTGAGAGCAAAACCGCCACCCTGCTGCTGCTCTCCAAGCTCCTGCAGGTATTATAAGGCTGAAGTTACTAGCAAAACAAAGGTTTGTGAATAAGGGAATAACCCTGAGTTCCCTGTAAATTAACAAAACACAATACAAAATGGTACAATACAAACTTACTCAGTGTATTTTTTTCAAATGTCATCTAATGTCTAACTTATTTCCTCTCTCATCAGATTGACTCCTCAGTCTGCTCTGATATCAACCATGAAGCATTCAGACCGGTGTTTTCCACTTTCACTATGCTGCTGGTTGATATGAATCTGCCTCTGAATCTCAAGGTAAAGGAGAGGGCATTTAGTGGATTTTTCATTCTTCTTTTACAGTTCCTATTTGAGTTGCTTAAACAAGTACACAAAGCTGACATTCTCTCATCTCTTCAGAGTCAGGCCCTGTTGGTTTTACCCTTCTTCACAACCCTCCCAGAGGAGCCACTGGCTGAGCTGCAGAGAGCCCTGGACGCCCTGGTAGCTTCCCACTTCCCCATGCAGTCAGATGAGTTTGCTAAGGGCTCGCTTCACCGCAACAACTACATGGACTGTATCCGAAAGGTAAAGTCAGTGTTACCGAGGGGAAGTTCATTTAATAGATGACAACAAGCATACTCCAAAAACTCACCCAGAACTCTTATGTGGCAAGTGTTTCTGTTTGGGTTAACCAGGATTTATCTGTTGGTATTTGGGAGGTTGTAATCTACATTTCTTTCTGTCCGTTAGTTGCTGGATGCCCTTGAGCTTTCTCAGAGCCCCCTCCTGCTCAAACTGATGGCAGGGATTCTGTGTCGAGATAGAAAACACATAATGGAGGATCAATTCCAAAACTGTTTCCAAAGAATTGCTAAGCGGTTAGTAGAGCCTTCATAACCTTTCCTCATTCATGTAAGGACGAGGTATCTTTCTTTCTTCCTAATCTAAAGTGTAGATGTTTTGAAGTGATAGATTAAACATAACTTCTTCAGCTTTTGTTATCAAGTGCAGTTGTAGATACACATGTAGTTTAATGTATGACATACATGTTAAGATCCATTGCAGGTCCATTACACCATATTGCAGTAGATCACACAGAAGTCTCTTATTTTGTGGTGAATCCCTGTGTTTATCAATGTCTGACTAGGTCAAGTACTGAGCGGCAGCTGAAGCTACTGTGTACAGTATATGTGGTGATCCAGCAGGGTGATGTGCCCATGAACTCCATGCTACAGGCCATGATGGAGAGGGTTCTGCTGCCTCTTGCCTCTCACTGTAGCATCACGGCTCTCAATGACTTCTTTGTGGCAAATGTCTCTGACATAACTGCTTTGCTGCTCAGCCGCTTCACTAAGGTTTGTAACATTGTTGCTTTTAGGGAAGTATGTGATGATGAAAAATTAACAGTTTAATGGTGTTTTATTGTAGACTTCTATGATATTAATGTATTTCTGGCACATTTAGCTTTTAAATAAACATTTGGCAGCAAGATGCAATTTGAGCCCTCACAGCCCAAAGCCAGTACTGTCATATGTAGATGGAAGGAGAACATTGGAACTCAAATGCATTATTTCTTTATCAATTTTAGTCAAATGAAACTGAATTTGAGATCCAGTTGCTGAAGAAGAACGGCTGCTTCAAACTGGTGGAGCTCCTGTATTCTCGGCTTCCCAAAGAAGAGGTTTACTCAAAGGAATCCCGCATTAATCAAGCTTTCTGTCGCTCAGACAGAACAGAGGGGAATGAGCTGTCCAAGGCCATGATTAAGTAAGAAGTGACATGAGAGTGATGTAAAATGTCCTTATTCAACCATGAATAAATGTTAACAATTGTTTTTATCTCCATCAGGTCATGTTTTGAAGCGTTCACTGAGAACATGGCTGGGGAGACTCAGCTCCTTGGACTTCGGAGACTCTATCACTGTGCTGCCTACAACTGTGCCATCGCTGCCATCAGCTGCAGCTTCAACGAGCCCAAATTCTACCAGGGCTTCCTCTTCAGTGAGAAACCAGAGAAGGTACTGGCTGCCTTTTTAAATTTTATCCGACTCACTTCGCTGCAGTCTTCTTTCCTTTTTGAACAATAGACTACAATGAATTACACAATGTGCTTTTTTGTTCCTTATCCAGAATCAGTTCATTCTAGAAAACATCATCGATGTTGAAAGGACCTACAATTTTCCGGTTGAAATTGAGGTGTGTTTGTTTGTGTTTTTTACATAGCTGTTTGTTTAACAGTATGCCTTGAGTTGCAGTGATGGTTTATCCATTTATTTATTTCATCAATTTAGGTCCCACTTGAGCGAAAGAAAAAATATGTCATGATTCGCAAAGAAGTGAATGAGGAGAATGGAGGTATTTTACTACTCACATCAATGTTTTGTTTTTTTTACTTTTGGAATTAGAATTTAATGCACACTCTATGTCCATCCTAAACTGTGCCTTGTTATAGCTTATTTATAAGACTTGCCTTATTAAGTCCAATAAAAATGTCCTGCTCTTTGCAACAAAATGGGATGTGATGTGAATTTATCATGGGTAGATACATAAAATGTATCCAAAGTTTATTTGAAGTCTTTTATGTTTGTTCATGAGATTTATCTTGTGGTTTTCATAGAAGCGCCAGTGTATCTGTCCTCCCAGTCCTACATGGCTGACAGCAGCCTTAGCGAGGAGATGAGTCAGTTTGATTTCTCCACCGGAGTCCAAAGCTTCTCCTACAGCTCTCAGAACCTTGAAGGACAGAGACGCATCGTTGCAAAAAGAGTCAGTCGTGATTTGTTTCTCTCATATGCACAATTGCTCTAAGTTTATATTATATTTTAGCTTCATATGATGGTTTAAATGTTGTCTCAAATGATTGTCCACCTTACCAATGGTCCAAGTCCTTTAGTGCAAAACAAAAATTGCATTTAGTTGCCTCAGAGCTGCAACAATTAGTCGATTGATCCATTAGTCGATCAAAAGAAAACTAATCATCAACTATTTTGATAATCAATTAAGTGTTTCAGTCATTTTTAAAGCAAAATGTCACACATTTGCTGGTTCTAGCTTCATAAATGTAAGAATTTGCAGCTTTTCTTTTTTATTCTGATAGTAAATGAATAATCTTTTGGTCTTGGACTAAAGAAGCTATTTGAAAACTCTTTTAAAATGTCTTTTTTTTTTCTACAATGTTTTTGAGATTTTATAAACCAAAGGAAGTTAAGGAAACGGAAGTTTGTTGGTATGTTGGTATGTTTGTACATCTAGGAGACAGAGGAGACAAATCCCTCCCAGGATGCATTGGTGGATCTAGAGATGGATGAGCTGAATCAGCATGAATGCATGGCATCCATGACTGGTCTTATTGGACACATGCAAAGGAACAACATAACCCCCAAAATTGAGCAGGTCAGTGGCATTGAAGAGCGGGTACAGCAGACTTTGACTTAGGATCTTTTTTATAGAACTGTCATTTTCATTATGTTTTAACAGGTTTAAGTGACAATGGAGACAGACTACGTGTGAAGCCATGAAAACATCAACAAACTGTCATTCTAATTGCTCTCTCCTCTTTATGAAACAGGGAAACATGCCTAGTGATCTCCCTCCATGGATGAAATTTCTTCATGCAAAATTGGCAAATCCAGCAACACCTCTGAACATTAGACTCTTCATTTCCAAGCTGATCATCAACACAGAGGAGGTAAATGTCCCTTAATACAAATGCGCAGTCTGACAATGAATGATTATGATGCAACAACTCTAGATATACACATAGTGTCACCTCGTATTCTGCTCCACTTATGGATTTGGACATTGTTGTCTATCTTTCCAGGTTTTTCGACCATATGCCAAACATTTGTTGGGGCCGCTCCTGCAGCTTGTCGTCTCTGGAAACAATGGTGGAGCGGGAATCCATTTTATGGTGGTGGACATTGTGGTCATAGTGCTCTCTTGGACAAGCCTGGCCAGCCCCAAGGTTTTTTAATACTTACATTTGAAAAGATTGCGAATATAAATCATTAGAACATTTTTGTCTTGATCTTTGCATATGTCAAGAGTTTGATATAAACATTTCAACGTTTGGTAATATAAATTCACAAGAAATGGTGGCAAATTGTGGGATGTAAGAATTGTATAAAGTGAAAGTTTTATGTATCATTAGTAACTTAAATTTGTTGTCCCAGGGTAACCCCAGAGATGAAGTGCTAGCCAACCGCCTGTTGGAGTTCCTGATGAAGCACAGCTTCCACTCCAAGAGGCCAGTTTTCCGCCACAACTTGGAGATCATTCGCACTCTGGTAGAGTGCTGGAAAGACTGTCTGCATGTGCCTTACAGGTAGTAATTGAACACTTTCACTGGACAGTTAATGTTATTTATACACAAGGCTCTGGACATGGCCACAAACAGTCAAGACACAGACTCCTCACACCACACAACATGAAGGTTAAAAACTCAACAGGAAGAGAAATGCCCCGTGGAAACAGGCTTTAGTTGAAATTGGAGATGTGTGTGAAGCAGGCTTTCTGGAATTATCTTACCCCCTAAGTGGCACATGAAGTTGTCATATCTATTTGTCTATAGTTTTTCATAGCTGCTGTCTTGACTTTGATTCATTGGTTTAGTCTATGGGATCTCCATCTAAAAGAAATATAGCTAAAGAAACCCCAAAAGCCTGAAAAACAACAAATTGTAAAGATCTTTCTATTCTGCAAGTCAACGTTCAGCCCTCACTAGCAAGGAGCAAGTTGGAAATAATGATAAATCTGATTATATACGAGTATACAATCTGTTTTTATTTGTATTTTATGTTTTGTTTATGAATAAAATTGAATTGAACTGGTCCTGTGCTTTATCTAATTTCTTTCCCTTCTAGTCTGATATATGATCGATTTTGTGGCACCGACCCAAACAGTAAAGACAACTCTGTTGGACTACAACTGCTGGGAATCATCCTGGCCAACAACCTCCCTGCTTATGATGCCTCATGTGTAATTGAATATGAGAGGTAAAATATATAGTGTAGATAAGTGGCAAAACACTGCACTGTGTTGCCCCACAGCTTTACTGTTTGGAAACATAATTATTATTTTCATTTTTTTAAATTGGCAAACTAAAAGATGAAAGCAATATATTCCTAATGGTTTCTTTTTAACTGTGTTTCACATACTGCCCTCTCACAAAGTAATTCAATAATTGTTTCCCTCTGTTTTTATAGGTACATCCAGTCTCTCACCAACAACTTGTCCTTTGTAAGATATAAAGACGTCTATGCAGCTGCTGCTGAAATTATTGGCCTCATCCTGAAGAATACGACTGAAAAGGACGAAGTATGAGATTTTCTCCAGTGTGGTTTAATTACAGTTGTACTCAGTTATGTTTATGTCTGAAAAGACCTCAAAGCACCTTGGTAGAAAAAATATTTATGCTGGCAACGATAGAACCTTCTTCAAATATTATTTATTGTCCAGTATTTTTCTTTTCAAATTCATTCATTATATGAAAGTTGAATCTGTTATCATGATTTTGTTCTTTTCTCAGTGTCATCAAAAACTCCTCAATCATGCTGCAAGTCAGATAACCAATCTGAAGAAAAAAGACATGGATGACAAGTTCATAATTTGCTTGAACAAAGTGTCAAAACACTTTCCTCCATTTATGGATCGGTGAGTTTGTAGCTCTGCTTTTTTCCCTGTAATATAAATTATATTGTAAATCATAATATTGGATTTCATTGTCTGTGAATTGCCTTTGACTTGACCCCAAAATGTTTCTATTTTCAGGTTTGTCAACTTCGTTTTCTTCCTCCTGCCGAAGATGCACGGCATCTTGAAGACTCATTGTTTGGAGTGTGTGCTAAGCCGAGCTGATGTAATCCCAGACATCTTTCTGCAGCTAAAGACCACAGGCTTTATTCAAATGATGGGCCACAGGTAGGTCCTTACCTGCTTTTTTTGTTAATCTGTTTCACACAAAACAGTATGTCCTGTTTCTTTATGGACATTAACAACTGGAAATTAAATGGCAATTGTAAATGAATGACACATTTGTAGATCTATTTTTGCTGCAAGCATGTTTCTGCACTTTAGTCCTCTGTGCCCCTAGGGATGAAGCAAGGCAGAGAGTTTGTCTGGATATCATCCACAAGATTAACCCCCACCTGACTCCAGTTCAGCTTCAGGAGCTCCTGGGAGCTGTGACATCTTTTGTCTCCCATCCTTCACCAGTGTGCAGAGAGAGGATGTATGACATCCTCATGTGGATCCAGGACAACTACGGGTACTGTGAACATTTTTGGCATTTGTTCTCATGCAAATTACCTTTCCTACTTTGCATCTTGTTAGCGATATTATTTATGCCAAAATGTAGTGTAGTGTGAACTAGCTACAACATAATGTAACATTGATTTAAAATATGTAAGGTGATTTCCATCATTTCCATATAACTAAACTATTACTTTATATGGTCAATGGACTGCATATCATATGTGAAGTGACAGGTTTACTGTTGCTTACAGCCAACTGTTAACTCTGATGTCAATTTTAATGATGTATTGTTTTGTTTTTTTTATCTTCCAGTGATACAGAGAGCATGGAAGACAACACCTCTGTAGAGGTTTTGAATGCAGCTAAAGAAACACTCCTTCAGGGGCTGTCTGAAGAAAACCAAGGCCTTCAGTAAGTACCCAATATTTCTCACTTGCCTTTACTTTATGTTTTATTTTATTTTCACACAGTCATTAATTTAAATATATAATCAGTGTTTTAGTGGAAAAACGTCCCTTTCTATTATGTTTTTCAGGCTTTATGTTCGTAACTTCTGGAGTCAAGAGAAGCGCCTTCCCACTGCGACCCTGGAGCGAATGTTGACAGTGCTTCGTTCTCTCTACTCTTGTCAAATAGAAAGATGTTACTTAAGTTTGGCTACCAATCTGCTGCTGGAAATGACCAGCCAGAGTCCTGACTTCAAACGAAATATGTTTGAGTATCCTCTATCAGAGTGTACATTCCAGGTCAGTTGGAATCTGCAGCGTTTATTTCACTCAGTCAGTTAGAAATTATATTTTGAGATTTCTATTTATATGCTACTGATGTATTAATCACAATTTTGCACTCTCTAGGAATATGTGATTGACTCCAACTGGCGCTTCAGGAGCACAGTGATGACTCCCATGTTTGTGGAAACCCAAAGCTCTCAGGGCCCAGAGAGTTTGGCAGTGTCTCAGTCAGGGTCCATGAAGGGGAAGCTCAGAGCCACTCAGACTTCATTGGAGTTCTCTCAAACCCAGACAGCAGGTACCACTGTAGATTAATGTCCTGGTATTAAAGATAAAAGCATGTCCAGTACCTGTAACTCTGCAATCAGGAAATGTACAGGTTTACATGTATATGTTCTTCGTTGAAATTTGTTGTCGATGTTTTTTTCCTTAGGTCGACGCACAGCATATAACTGGCTGACGGGCAGCAGCGTGGATACACTTGCAGAGTACACACTTGGCTCTGAGTCAATGTCTTCATTGTTGGTGTTTGATAAGAAAGAGAGGCGATCTGCAGCAAGGAAACCAGTAGGAGAAGGCTTTGGCCTGAAGCGTCTTACTGCGTCAACAGATGAGGTGGACAGTCACACCAAAGGTTAGTTACCCAACTGTTTAAAGCCATCACCTAATTTTATATGACAGTATCTCCAAGACAAAACTATGAGGTGAATGAATGAGTGGTTGTTGCACGGTTAAAACTAGTTTTCTAGTTCTGAATTAGGTCAGATTCTTACATCTTTCATATCTTTCTGGAAATATTTTCTGAGTTTCAGTGTTGAATATTTGTGGAACTATTAACAGGTTACATAATTATATCCCCTAAGGGTGCCGGGGGTGAAGCTTTATATCAGAGTTAACAGCTTTGATCCACTGATATATAGTTTTGAGTTAATTTTCAAAACCAATTAATCTCACTTGAGTAGATTAATAAAGACCCTTTAGAAATCTGACTTTATACAAAAAATGGCCTTTAAATGTGTTGTTTTTCTTATATTAATGATTTTAATAACTTGGTTTGAAGATTTAATTTGTAGAATGATTATTTGTAACAGAAAGTTGTCCTGTCATTCATAACTCTTAGATGTTAGATGTTACACAACACATCTGTTTTTGTAAAATATAGTGTAAAGTAAACATTTCCAATTGATTTAAATTCTGTTAATGTAAATATCTTTTTGTTGTCATATATCAACAGCAGAAAACGAGCAGCGTAGTAACATCCTGAGATTGAGACGCCGATTTCTCAAGGATCAGGAGAAAGTCAGCTTGAACTATGCACAAAAAGAGATCCAACAACAAAGGCAGAAAAAGGTTTGAAACATGCAGGAACCAGTATGCTGAGCCGTATTTGTCCTTTCGGAACTTCCAGTGTCTCTAACTACCAGTGGCTCTTTTTCGGTGTCCCACAGGAAGAGAAAGCTGACCAAAGGCTGCGAAAAGAGGCTCAGGTGACTCTTTATCGTAACTACAGAGTGGGAGACTTTCCAGACATCCAGATCTCATACAGCAGCCTTATCGCCCCCCTTCAAGCACTTGCCCAGGTAAAACTGCAACTGTTCTTCCCAAAGAAATGGTCAGGCTGTAAATATACTTAAGATAAATTAATGTAAAACATAAATCACCTTTGATGAAAGTTAGTGGATTTCTTTCTTTGCAGAGAGATCCAATTTTAGCCAAACAGCTGTTTAGCTCCCTGTTTGCTGGTATCCTCCAAGAAATGGAAAAACACAAACCAAGAGGGGAGAGCGCGAAGATTAAAGACGAGCTGCGGGTCAACATGAATACATTCCTGAGCAAGAGTTCCCTCTGCTTCCCTCCATTCATAGCTTGTGTGCAGGTACAACCTTTAGAATCTATTTGAATACTTTGATTCTTAAAGTGAAGTCTTAAATCTGTACAGTTTCAGTGGCATTCACTAAGAGTGTCACTACATTGATCACATTTACATCCACAGTGACAATGTATTTTAGAAAGTAGGGAAACTTTTGCAAAACACTCTCTTAAATTGCTGATAATTGACCCTTTACTGGTTGTGTTTGTAGGACATGTGTTACCAGAATAAGGAGTTGCAGCAGCTCGATCCAGCAGCCATCAGCGCCACTTGCCTGGTGAGTCTCCAGCAGCCGTCAGGCATCCTGCTGCTGGAGGAGGGCTTGTTGCATGCTGGTGGCCAGGATGAACCTCCTTCTAAACGAGCACGTGGACGCAAAGAAATCCCCCCAGACACCAATAAATGGATCCACCTCGCACGGTATTATATGTTGTTTTTTGGCTTGATACTGGTTCTATTAGTGCTGGCTTGTAATAAGGTAATAAGTATTTGTGTGACATGTTGTGTAAATCAGCTGCTTATAAGAGGATAATATCACGATAATCTTTTGATTTGAGGTGCATTTGTGCACACCGAACAAGGTAGTCTTCTCCTTGGATAGCTCAGGTTCGTCATACCTGTGTGAAGGTACTGTATATGGCTGATAATAGATAATCAGTTCACGATTCATTAATTCAGTGCCATATAAAACATTTCATTGTCTCATTGCCCTCAGTTCAGATTTAAGTAGGTACGTTTGCTCAAAACGATGTGTATCTAGCTATCCCACTACCGACTTGATGCACAGATTTGATAGGCTCAGTAGCATCACGTAAGATGATTGGTGGGGAGTAAAGGCAGGTTAACAAGGGGTTACATTTTGGTTATTGTGCACACAAAGAGGAAGTCCTCTCCCCTCAGATCGCCTCCTGGAGCTAGTGGCAATGTCAGTGAATTAATTTAATCAATGCAATGATGCTGTTGAGACATTAACATGAACACATTCATGACCTTACCTCTGACCCTTCACATTTTGTAAGATTGTAGCTATCAGGAGCTCCTGTACATGTACAGATAAACTACCTTTGGATAAATGTAACTGCTCTTTGTTCCCTCCTCTCTCCAGGCTTTATAGATCTCTGGAAGATTATGATGTTGTGCGCGGCATCTTCGGTGGTAAAGTTGGGACCAAGTCAATAACCTGTTCTGCGCTTCAAGCTGAAGCCAACACCGACTTTGCAGAAGCTGTGAAGCTATACAATGAGGTAATGTTTATGCCACTACATTAAGTCCAGGATAGGGTTTACAGTAGGCAACATATCAGTGGATTCATGCAGTTTTTACTAGATTGCTAGCTTTGTGTGTAGCATTGTAGTGTAAAAGTGCATATTTTCTCCATACTGGCAGGCTCTGAACACTGAGCACTGGGATGATGGTGAGCCCACTGAATCTGAGAAGGACTTCTGGGAAATAGCTGCTATGGACGCGTACAGCCATCTGACTGAGTGGAAGTCTCTTCAGTACTGCTCCACTGTGAACATAGATGAGACCTCTCCACCCAACCTTGAGAGGATGTGGTCGGAGCCAATCTACCAGGTGATAGATCAGAGATTTCACAGTGTAGAAATTCTTAGTCATGTACCAGGGAAAGTTGACATCCTGCAGGTTTTAATTCCAACCAATGGCTTTTAATTGACTTGAAATGAAAACCTACATTGTGTAATCTCAGCCGTCAATGGCAAGTAAATGTCCCTCCCTGACTCTTTATTCATATCAGTAGTAAATTAAATACTACAATGAGAAGGTAAGGTAAAAATTTAGCATATCGTAGTGTTACAAAAGCAATGAAAAAAACCTGGTGCATAAACTCGATACTTTTAAAATATCTCCAGAGCTGGAATGCTTTTCTCACTCAAGTTTTTTTATGTTTTTGTTCTAGGAAATGTACCTGCAGCACATGATTCGCAGCATGTTGAAGCAGCTGCAGCTGGGTGAGACGGACCAAACTCTTCTCAGCTTCATCGACAAAGCCATGAGGGTGGAGGAACGCAAAAAGCTGCTGGAGAGTCATTACAGCCAAGAGCTCAGCTTGCTCTACATCCTGCAGGAGGACTATGACCGTGCCAAATACTACACAAACTATGCCATGCAGCTCTTTATGGAGGTCTGCTGTTACACATCTGTTCTGTCTGTCTCCTCAAAGATTTAAAACAGCCAAGATCATTCATTCATTCATTGTGCACTCTGTTTAATCTCTTTTTCTCCTATAGAATTACTCTAGTGTAGATACGCTGTTGACTCAAAGTCGGCTGACCACCCTGCAGTCAGTGCAGGCCTTGACTGAAATCCAGGACTTCCTGCTGTTCATTAAAGGAGAAGGTGAGAGAAGTTATTGTCTTGTCTATTGTCTATTGTCTATTGTCTGTTATTGTTTATTCTATTCTCTATCTATAAAATCTTGGTTAATACTTTGAATAAAAACATAATTGTCCCAATCTCAAAATGTACTAATATTAATTGTATGTCTTTAATTAGTGTCTCTGAGCTCCCTCAAGTGGCTCATCAGACTATGGACTGAGCGGTATCCTGATGCCAAAGTAGATCCAGTGAACTTATGGGATGACATCATTACGTCACGGTAAGAAATACTTTGCGTATTTAGCTTGCAAATCCAACTACTATCCTTGGAGAGTGGTTTGTATGTGTGTGTCTCCTTAGCGATCCCTGAAAGCAACATTCCTCCAATCCCTTCCAAATGGTCAGGTTTTGCAAATACCATCTTATTTATTTGTTTTTTGTTTTTACCTTCATTTTTAATTACATTTCCCATAAATACTCGTCAGGTACACTTTCCAACTTCAGTCTTTGCAACTCCAGTTGTCTCAGATTAGCTGCTTGTGCTGGAAATAAGGATTGAATGTTAAGATATATCTTTTGCAAACAATGTTTCTGTTCTTTGCTTATGAGCTGCTATTGCATTTTATAATAATAACTTCATGTTACAGAGCAGTGATTGTTATTGCTAATACATCACTCACTACCTTAAATACTACTGTACCTGCATTTTCCCTCTGTAAGAGCCTTATCTCCAGTCTCTGTTCAGCCAAGGAATCTTTCATCTTTCTTAGTACAGCATCAATGTCTTGTGCAAGGATCTGTTGGTGGTCAGAAACATTGTTGGTTGGTTCTCTTCTCTGGGGTTCAGTGTTCTCTCCAAGTTGAATAATTTCGTTGTCAGCCTCTGTCTGAAGCTGAGCCGTGCGGAGAGAGCAGATCAGCAGCAACAGTAGAAAACACATTGTCATCTTAGTTCTCCAAGTGGCAGTCTATGCAGTTCTACTTTGTAGTTTCCGGGTTAATCACAGCCTTAAATAGTGTCTTATGCTGATCAATCATTACCCAAAATTGGGTGAAAGAGAGATCAGTTCGACAGCATTTATTACTTGTTGCATGTCATCTGGAAAACACAGCACATAGGCAATGATTCATCAGTACCTGTATGTTGGAATGTCGCTCACAGTTGATAAATAATCAGTGTGTCTAAGAAATCTCACTGTGTAATTTGACAAGCTGCAAACACATTTTAATCACCACAATGTGCTTTGTTATCAGACCACCTCATGTCTGATAACACTGACAGGCTCTATGAGAGACAGTATTTGATGTATATGATTAAGATGCAGTGAGGATGAGAGACATTGAACAAATTTATAAAAAAAAAATATATTAACACAAACCGAAGAAAGGAAAAAAGAAAATAAACACTAAATCAATAATTGTCATCTGCACTGAAGTTTAAGAGTGTAAACATTGAACAAGTTGAGTCCTTGAAGGAGTAATACACAATAAATGATCATCCCTACCTCTTCAAACATTAATAACAGTTATATAGCATGACCTCCTTCTGGTTGACTGGCCTAGATAAGACGTAGTAAGGCAAGTAAGATCAGTGATAAAGAACACGTTTCTCTCTTTGCTTCCTCAATAAATCGAACACTCTGATAAGGTCAGGCTGCATCAACACAATAATAAAAGAGTAAAAAGTGTGCAACGTCATGTGCAAATAATGTAACTGTTATTTGCTGACATCAAAGTTGGAGAGAATACGAGTTAACCCGATTGCCGTTCCCAATCATTATAGAAGAATAGAAAAATAACAAATGGGCAAATAGATTTAGTGTACTGATTTATAAGATATAAACATTATTAATTGAAACTGTTCAGCATTACAGTAGCATTACAGCAACCCTGAAAAGACATTTACCTGGGGCCTACACCTCAATAATCCACACCTGAACAAAACACACAAGAAAATAACAAAGCAGCCAAAGTGACTGTCTGGTCTTAAACCTTCTGTTTTTTGCAGCTAAACCGTACACTGAAAAAAACATTTGAAGCCACACATGCAGTTTAGCCAGGCTAAGCAGTATCAAAATCTAGACTCCTATTTGATCAGAACTGCCTAATGTTACTATATGATCAGAGTCTGGTGAGAAGTGTGTGTTGACATGCTGCTTTCTTTGCGGCAGTCTTTTAAAAATCTCTCAGATAACAAATTGTGACACGGTATCAAATGTGACCTCTACTTCTCAGATGTTTCTTCCTGGACAAGATCAGAGAAAAGCTGAGAGGCCAAGCTCCCAGTGACAGTATGGAGGTGGACGGTTCAGAAGACACAGCAGGAGGCATTGACACATTAGTGAATAACTGCAAGTTCAGCATGAAGCTACAGATGGCTGATAGTGCGTGGAAGCAGGTGAGGAAACAACTGTGGATGTCACTTTTTTGTGCTGTCGCTTCTTTACCAGAAACTGACCTTGGAACATGAATGTTGTTTTCAGAATAACTTTCCTGTGGCCACCAAGCTGCTGAAGGATCTTCACAAAGAGGCTAAAACAAACAAAGGCTGGTTTCTGCGGTGGGTTCACAGTTTTAGCCGCTACAACCATAAGCGCAGCCAGAGCCAGGGTCCCGTGGATCAAATCAGTGCCATGCTGAAGACTATCCCACTCTTGGGTAAGCTGGGAAGAGGACTCCGGTACAATATCTTAAGGGTTACACAACTGAGAATGATAGACAGCTTTAACTGACTCGTCAGATTCTGATTATGTAATACATTTAAAGAGTAATTCAACCAATTTTACATATTGAAGTGTGTTTACAGGTCATGGGGAGTAGTACAGAATATGTGGAAAAAGTTGTGTAAAGCCTTTTGTGGTTCCAGAGGAAGCAGCATGTAATCTGATTAATTACCTCAAGTGAAATTGGCGAAAATGTCAACCAGAACAGCGTAAGTTTCATGTCAGGTCTTTTATCTCTGTAGATGAACTTCAGGCTGACTGTCAGAGTTCCACAGCTAAAGTATTCAGATGTCAAAAGATACTCCAGGGTACGTCATTCCACATCCTGGCCACAGCTGTAGGGAGAAGCCCCTCAGTCCTGGGAACAATTGACGCAGACAAAGCGGAAAGAGTTGCGAAGCTTTCTGGAGCTGCTTGGCCCAGTGACAATCCAAAGGTGATCTACTTATATTTTCTAATTATTTGTAAACCAATTTAAACATTTGTATACAGTCTAACTAGAGCAGGTGGCATTTTTATCTTCTTTGAATTGCTTATAGGCTATCCAAATAACAAATTATGGTCAAATCACAGGAGCACAAGAGTGGTTCATGTCTTTGAATTACAAAGGCTGTACTTTGTTGATTGCAAACAATTTTAGTAGTTTTAAATCAAAACTTGAAAATATACAAATTGTCGATGCAAATGAGAGCGAGTTCAAGGCATTTATTCACCAGAATCTGTTTACTCTGCAGAAAGTGGAAGTTGGGCTGCAGTTACAAGCACTGCAGTTGCTGTGTGATGCTACCAGAAAGGCTGATGAAGAGCTTCAGTCTTATACTCAGGACTGTGTGGAAAGCAGCAGCATCATTGAGACATACATGGCTTTGGCAAACTTCTGTGATAAACGACTGCGAGAGGAGGAGCAGAGTGATACTGGTGAGTGAGAATACTAAACGGTGTCTTTGTTGATTTTATCAATGAGCAGGTGTGGTTCATAAACCTGCTCATTGAATTTTGACACTGTGCACAATGGTCTCATATATAGTACACAGATGGGACACCTAACACCTATATATAGCTGTATTTTCCATTGTGTTCTTGTGTGGGTATCTTACGGAATTTTAGAATTTAATTTAAGAAGCTTCCTGCATTAACCAGTAATTTCCTTGTGTTTTGCCACAGAAAGTCAATTTCCAGACATGTTGGCGCTACCTGTTCACGTCGTGAAGAGCATGTTGAAAGCTCTGAAGATGAACTCAGAGGAAGCTCGCCTTAAGTTCCCACGTCTGCTGCAGATCATTGAGTCCTACCCCTCTGAGACACTGGACCTCATGACAAAAGAGGTAAGTGCAGTGGGTAGAGAGCTAACACACACTAATACAGTTCATTACACTTTGTATTTACCAAATTATTTTAACCCATTTCTTGGTTGTGTGCAAACGATTACACTGGTGATGCTAAATGAAGAATAAAATTGTCCTTTAATTTTATCCAACTATATATGGAATTTTGCCAATCTGCTACCTGCTTCCAGTTTTGATGCTGCTTGATTCTTGAGTTATTTTCTAGTTCTAGTAAGCTTTGTTAGCTGGGTTCTCTCTGGTCAAGAAGTTACCGTAATATTATGGATTTAGAAATATTATTCTTGATAGGGAAGCTGATTAAACACTCAGTCTGGGAGTACTGTCATAATTTGGTTTGCCGATGATACAATTGGAATTCTCCTGTGCACGTGACGTACATCTTTTTAGACGACAGTGTAAAATGATGGACAGAAAATATATTTAGGCTTTGGCAGTGAAACACTGTATCATCGCTGTAGTGAATCTGAAGTTTGATTTGATGCTGTAATTATAATGTGCATGTTTTTTAGTGTACAAAGTCATAGTAATATCTTGACATGTGTAGATGATGTCAGTTCCCTGCTGGATGCTGATTGGCTGGATCAGTCAAATGGTCGCCTTGTTGGACAAGCCGGAAGCTGTGGCAGTGCAGCACTGCATTGAGCAGATAGCAAAGTGCTACCCTCAAGCACTGGTTTACGCTCTGATGATCAGCAGTGAGAGTTACCAGTTTGAGGACTCTGCTAGGGGACACCAGCATGAGGAGTTTGTTAACAGGTAAACTGTCTAATCTGCCTAATAAAGATTAAAATAAATTCCCGAAGGATTCCTATACATTTCAGCGATATTGTGTATATACAACAGGCTCAGGAGCATGCTGGATAAGGGTGGAGCTGTGAAGAACTTTGTGGATGCACTGCAGCAGCTTACAAACCCTGAGATGATTTTTAAGGTAATAATTGCAAATTTAAACATGGATGGATTAATGAAGCTGCCACTTAGTGGAATTTGGCTTGTCATTGAAAACTGTCCCTTGTCTCACGCAGGACTGGTGGGATGGTGTGAAAAATGAATTGGAAAAATCAAGCTTTGACAAGAAGCGAATGGGCATCATGTTTGATGAGATGCACTCATCACTTGGGGATCGTAACACAGGCGGTCATGGAATGTTTCGCAAGAAATTCATCCAGGTTTGTAGTTTACTTTGATCTCTTTGTCATTCATACAGCAAAAGCATGTAGTATACTCTACGAGGGAGTGCTTTTCAATCTTTTGTTAAAACTCAGTTTGTAATGTTTTTATCGAGTTTATATTTCTTCACGTTTGTATCTTCAGTTTTCTTTAATTGTCACATTATTCTGATCTGAAAATGCATCAATTAGATGCCATAAAACGTTTACTGTGAGGGACCTCCCAGAGTATGAATCCCCCAAACTGATGAAATGTCAAAACATCAAGTAAAGAAGACAATCTTACTGAATACATTAGCTTGCTTGCTCAGTGCTTGAACTTCTGTTGCAAGATTTTATACAGGGATGCCTCAGCAATATGAAATACAGTACGAGAATGATTAACATTGCATACACAGGCTGATGTTTTATGATGAAAGGCGGCTTCAGCTAAGTTGCTTGCTGAAAAAGCTGGTGCTCAGTGTGTTCAGTCACGTGTATTTTTAGTAAAGCGTGCTAGTCACATTATTTATTTTGTTAATTAGTAAATGAAAAAATAAGTACCTTATTAACTTTTACAAACAATTGATAGTTAAAGGAAAAGTACAACATTTGTATGCCTTTTACACCCCATTTTGATTATTTATCCAACAATAATATTTATTGGTTCATACAGTTATATTTCTGACTTGTCTGGTAACCTTTTACTATATTTATCAGTTTGGGGCTCCATACTAGAGACAAGACATACAACAGGAACTGACAAAAACTGTCATGAAATAGCTCAAGTTGTTTGTGTTGTTGGAAGTGGTAGTAGACTAATAAAAGACTGAAAACATAAAAAAACACATACAGCCTTAGACATTATAGGTGCAGCTCCTAAGCAACAACACTTGTTATACTGTTATGAGTTTCTTATCAGCCGTTTTTTTCTATCTAACAGAAATTTGCAAAAGATGTGGAGAACCTGCTGGGACCTAAAGGCAGCAAGCTGTTTGAGAAGAGAAAAGAAAAAAGCTTTTTGCGACAGGTGGAGGATCTGGCATCATCCATGCGTGGATTTCAGAAGGAACCCGGGAACCTGAAGGAGTACTCACCCTGGTTGAGTGGATTTAAAGCAGATGCATTCAGTAATGAGCTGGAGATCCCAGGTGCGTACAGTTGAAAACTAAATATTGTACAATGTTGACAGGTGGATTTGGCGCATCTCATATAGACCCCATCATTATCATATAAATGAGTTAATATATGTGGTTAGTAGATACTTTTACCTTTTGTTTTGTATAGCTTACAACTCAGCGATTCCCAACTGGGGGTACTTGGTACATTGACTTAATAAAATAGTTTAGGAGTACCTAAAGTAATTTCAGAAAATTACAATTTAGTGATAGAGACAGTTGCAATGTTTTGCAAAAAGTCAGCCGCAAGTAATCGATAAACTGTTATAAACTTTACTGTAATAGGATGGCTAAAAGTAAGATATTAGCAGTTGAAATATTTAGTTAAAAGTAATAAACAGTTAAAATAGTCCAAGTAATGGATAAACAGGTAAAATTGTTATAGTTTGAAAATAAATGTTTGAAATTTATAGCTGAAATGAAACTAATAAACTGTTGAAAAGTTTACTTATTGGACATATAACAGTTGCACGGATAACTTTGATTAAAAAAAATTCAGTTCTATCGACTGAAGATGTTTCCCCTCCTCTCACTGCAGGTCAGTATGATGGCAGATCTAAACCTTTGCCTGAGTATCATGCAAAAATAACCGGCTTCGATGAAAGGGTATGCTTTTATTGTCGCTGACTATAAAATAATAATTGTGATTAAGTTGACAGCACCCTGCGCAAGTATGAAAACCTAGTGATCAGTGTATTATTGTGAATTTATGCCCTGCAGGTAAAGGTGATGTCCTCCATTCGTCGGCCCAAACGTCTGATCATTCGTGGTGATGACGAGCGGGACCACCCCTTTCTGGTGAAGGGTGGGGAGGATCTCCGCCAGGACCAACGCATTGAGCAGCTTTTTTCTGTCATGAACATCTTGCTGAGTTATGACGCTGCCTGCACACATAGAGGCTTGCAGCTGCGCACTTATCAAGTCATTCCCATAAACGCAAGGTACTTGGTACTTGTCGCTTGTTTTCCCATCCATCACTCTGTCCTTCTAGTTTAACTCAACGCATATACTAATTACACTGGTCCTGACACTGACACTCCACTTGTTGTTTGTCAAAAAACTTCAGGGATTTTCTGGAGAAAAACTGTCTAAATTTACCACTTTCACTGCCTTTATAGAATTGGTCTAATTGAATGGATGGAGAACACCTGTACTCTCAAAGAGTTTGTGTATAGTACAATGACTAAGGAGGAACAGCAAAGGGCAGCACGGTACAGTATACTGTATACATTTAAAAATGTTCTACACTCCATGACAATATGAAAAATATTCTTCGCTATTCATTGTGTGTGTGTGTGTGTGTGTGTGTGTGTACACACATATATATACACATATATACACATATATACATATATATATACACACGTGTGCCAGTGACATTTGAAAAGACATAATCTTTTAAGTGAAGTTGTTCAGTGTCTGTTAATTTTTTACATACGTTCTTTGTCTTAAAGATCTCCTGAAGTCTACAATAAGTGTCTCTCAACCGCTGCTGGAAATTCAAAAGTGTCTGGGGTGCCACTATTTGCTGTGGTTTATGAGTAAGTTTCCTGAATGTTCCATTTTTGTTTACTAAAAATACTGTATACTCCTAATAAGCCGTTTTAGTTGAATTGTGTTGATTGTAATTTACTATTTACAGCTCTAACAATATGAATCCACCTTTGTCAATTTTTTTAACATTAGGAATTGTCATAAGGGGAAAAATGTTTCTGTTTTAATAGATAGGAAATAGCAGACAGCCGTAGGTTACAGTGTATTTGTTTTCTTCCAGGAAAGCCAAACGTGCTGACACTGTAAGCAACTTTTTGAAAGTATTGCAGCATGTGCCTGGCGATCTCCTGAAGTAAGTTGAATCTCCTTATCTGTATAATAAAACGTATTACAGGTTAACACTTGGACTAAACCAACGTCTTGTTTGTTTTTGTTTTTTCAAATTCTAGGAGATCTTTTCTGAAGATGTGCAACAGTCCTGAGGCCTTTCTCTCCCTGCGCTCCCACTTCATCAGCTCTCACGCCTTGCTGTGTGTGAGCCACTGGATTCTGGGTATTGGAGACCGTCATCTCTCCAACTTCATGATCAACATGGAAACAGGAGGCATGATTGGCATCGACTTTGGTCATGCATTTGGCTCAGCCACACAGGTTAGTCATTAGGGCAGAAGAGACATACTGCTGGCATGTGAAATGTAAACACCACTTTCTTGAAAAAGACACAACCGTCTCTTGTATAAACAATTTAATCTCTGTAATTTTGTTTGTCCTCACAGTTCCTCCCTGTGCCTGAGATCATGCCTTTCCGGCTGACTCAACAGTTTGTGAATTTGATGCAGCCCTTGAAGGAGTCGGGTTTGATACAGAGTGTCATGGTCCACTCCCTCCGAGCTTACAGGGCTGAGCCTGACCTTTTGCTAAACACCATGGATGTGTTTGTCAAGGAGCCCTCACTGGACTGGAAGGTAACCATTGCTCTTGCTACAATGTTGAATTGAAATTACTGAAAGAATGAGATCACACATCCAAGCATCAGGTGGCAGAGCTCAGCCTTAAAGAGAGAGTGACTAGCGCAGATATCCAGAGAGAGCTCGGACTTGAGCAACAGCTCCTTTAAATCAAGGAAGCCAGTTGAGCTGGTTTGGCCATTTGATCAGGATCATCCTGGGTGCCTTCCTTTGGAGGTTTTCCAACTCAGCCAACTGAGTGACAAACCCAGAGTAGACCCAAACCATATTAGGGAAATTATATATGCCATCTGGCTTTGGAATACCTTGGGATCCCATCTGGATCTGCACTACTTTTGACTTGTCTTGAGATAAACAGAAAATGGATGGATAAATCATGTAAAGCATATACCTAAGGTATATGTCATACATAATTTGGTATTGTTTTATGTCTAGTTCCATTTAAGTTCATGCTTAAATGCGTTTTGTATAATTTTTGTTTACGTTTTGTATAACTCTTCCCAGTCAAATTAAATTCACTCAACTGTAC
>OMLP01012665.1:33996-54842 GCA_900302685.1 Spondyliosoma cantharus
ACTGTACTTCGCTGTTTTTACCTTTTTTGTTTTTATTTTATAAGCAGTAAATCGGCTGCAATACAAATTATGCTTCCATTTTATATTACACAGAACTTTGAGTTGAAACAACTGAAGAAAGGAGGCACATGGACCAAGGATGTAAACATCAAAGAAATCAACTGGTATCCTTTACAGAAGGTCAACTTTGCCAGAAGAAAACTAGAAGGAGCAAATCCAGCTGCTATAACCAGGTATATCAGCAAATCCTGATCTTGTTCTGTGGCATGGTTTCTATTGTATAATTTACAATATAACACAATTACACAGTGCTAAATTGGCTGTCTTCAGAAAGCCCTAATGCTGAACAAATAACAGTTACAAGTATTGATGTGTTCTAGGGTTGGAAACAGTAATCTGCCATATAATGCAATCCAATATGACAGCTCCATAATCAAAACTACCTTTGTGACACAATGTTGTTCTTGTTGCCACTCTGTCATTTGTTATCTGATGGCGACCTACACAGCCTTCATTCTTTACGTCACTATTCTCTTTCCTATTATCTAAACAAGGCATTATGTATGACTTGTATATAATTAGATGTTTTTTTTTTTAATTATTTCAGTGAGGAGCTGAAGCTGGGCTTTGAGAAGGATAAGGCCTTCTCTGGGATGCAGGCTGTGGCCTTGGGGACGAAGGAGCACAACATTCGAGCTAGGCTTCCAGCTACAGGTCTGTCGGTGGAGAAGCAGGTGGACTGTCTGCTTGACCAAGCCATGGACCCAAATGTGCTGGGCAGAGTTTGGGTGGGCTGGGAACCATGGGTGTGATTGTTAGTTTTTCTAAATAGTTATTCAGAACAATTTGGGAGGGGGGGGCAAATCATATTGCAGGCGAACAGCCATTAGTCGTACTGATCGCTGTTATGTCAAGAATGTTCTCTTTTGTTACTGTGTAAACTAATTCTTATGCTGATCCTTCCATACAAAATTTGCCACAACACAAAATTATCTCATACTTGACAGAAAATCTATTCTAAAAAACTCGCCCAAAGATTGTGGGAATTTAAACATTGTTTTTAATTCAAGATTCTTCTGCACATGAACACCATAATGTCAGTCATTGCTTGCACTGCAGTTCTATTTGAAGAGAAACCTGTCATTGCCATCTTTTATGAATGTCTTGTAACGTCAGTTTGAAATAAAAGAATAATTGTTAAAGGTGCTTGAGAATTGTTAAATGTGTTTGAAAGGCTGATGTACCAAATATGTGATCACTTTGCACAAATTATTTCAGATGATATCACTTGAAATATTACTTTACAGCCAAGGCAAAGTGGCAATAATAAATGTAGACATTGGTCTACAGATTAAACACTGTCAGCTGAAATGTCAACTGGAATACTGGAAACAAAAGGAAATTAATGTGTCACTGTGGTTATCATGTTGCAAAGAGGAAAACTAGAGGAAACTAAAAACTTATATCATGACATTTGACACCTGCAGATTTTTTGTAAATGCATTTAACAAGTAGATTTTCCTAAACAGTCAAATTACTCTGAGATATCTGAAACTGTCAACTGACTGCAGTCAGTCTCCATCAGTTAAATGTGTAACTTCCGTTTAGATGGTTCATGTAGATATGACCTTCACAAATATGTACAATTTCAAATAAGAAACATTTCCAAGTCACTGAACATCCCCTGGAGGGAAGGAATACGGCACACGTGTAAATCTGCCTCGAGCAGGCCGTCCTCACAAACTGTGTGACTGTGCAAGAAGGAGACTAGTGAGGGTGGCCTCCAAGACACTCATGACTACTCTGAAGGAGTTAAAAGCTTCAGCAGCTGAGGAGAGACTCTGTGGCCCAGTTGTCTGACTAAAAACAACACACAAACATCAGTTAATCCATTTTAATAGAATAGAATCAAAATTATACAATCAAAAATAAGGAAACAAGAGATGAGTTGAAGGATAACTGTCCGTAACTCAGGATTTCATTAATGTGGAATACTTTTCCAAATGCAATAGAACGCAGTGTCACAGTCAATTCCTTCCTCTTTTTTTTTTTTTTTGCACACCAATGGCATTTATTCATGTAGTCCTCAGTCCAGAGTCGACAAGGCTGGGACTGGGTCCGTTATTGTAGTGTGTTCACAGTTTATATGTCAGAATGACTCAGGTAACATTATGGATTTGGAATAATTCCTTTGGCATGCACAATTTAAATTCCCCTGAAATTAACACTGGCAAGTTTTAACATATAATACTACATTGCCTTTTATTGTCACTCCATTGCTTAGTTGTTCCTTCCCTTGGCCTCTTTGCAGCACCATCGCTGTTGCATAGGACGTTAAGAGACACAAGCCATTCCCCATAAGAAATGCAGATACTGTGAGTTGCACCTAAATCTATATAATTACCTGGACAAGTGGCTTATTAACATAATTTTTTGGTCACTGTCCAGAGTGACTGTAGTGATATTTTAATGCATGGATTTATTAACCCAAGTAGAACCCAAGTTGTACAGAATACAAAAACAGAAATTTGAACATAAGCTTTTTTTTTTTCTCAATAAAAATAATTTCAACATTAGTAATCACTTTCTTTAAAAAATTACAATACATTTGCACTGACATAAAAAATAAAAATATCAAGTAAAATATGTAACACCCCCACTGCAAAAAGTGTCAGGGGAAAAAAAACTGCTGTTGGCCAACCAACCAGATCCACACCTGGGTTGTAGAAAGGCTGTTGTTGCTGAGGCACCTTCATATATCAGCCGTACACTGTCTAACAACTACATTTCTACATTTTCGCATTATGTTACATGAGTTAAATAGCTGCATAAATAAATCTGAATCTAGGCAATAGGTTTGGTACCAATATAAACCAACATTTCATTTTCGCAGACCTTCACACTTTCAATTTTAGCCCACATGCCTCTCAGGGTCTATGGAAATGCACGCTTAACATCTTTCCCTGATGTTCATGTTAGAGAATATTCTCAAGTCAAGTGTCTGACTACATGAAAATATTAAGTCATAATGAAATATTACATACTTTAAGGACTCTGGGTTAAGGCGCAGAAAAGCTATCTTTTACGTGTTTCTTGCATTAGAGGACACTTACAACAAACACAATGAACAAAGAATAAGTACCATTTTAGTTTAGAAAAAGCATGTAGTGCATTCACTCTCTACATAGACAATCTTCTTTATGGGTTAATAATTAATGACCTTAACTGCAGTTAGTAAGGCTTCAATCTACCAAAGTGCATGATGCATAATTTGTATTTTATGTAGAACGTCATGTCCCATTATCTCTGTCAGTTCTTTCCACATTATTAGAGTAAGGACATCATTTTTTAGGCCTCTGTCGGTCTTTTTCTATATATAGTGTTTTTTTAGCAGAGATGTTTTAGGTTAAAGTAAGTAGTAATATAGTTTAATTCAACTCTAGATTAAAAAAAGCATCAAATAGAAATAAGACCTTGCATAAAGAAGGCTGACAAATACAACATCTTGTCACACACAAGCATGACAATACTTTATAATATCCATCATTACTAAATGGTGAATTTATAGTTAGTTTAGTTAATAGTTAATTTACTGTTCTAATAATATTTATAGATAAGCTACACAGTATTTATTAACCATTTACAAACTATTCTAAACATCAGTTGCACATTTACAAATGCAATACAAATTGCTAAATAAATGGTCTATAATGGTCATTGTTAACAGTGAACTGGCTATTAACTTACGTTTAATTAACTATAAATGTACCATTAATTCTTTTGGGCTATTATAACGTGTTACCCGTTTCGTTTGGCTGACTCTTGAAAGCAAAGTTTGGTAAAGTAGAATATCACACCAAGAATGCAGAGGGGATTTATGATGGGCAACAAAGCCCAAATGCACTTCAGCTTCTAAAACTAGACGCCGTTACCTGATATCAGATTGATGTACAGATAGCTACGTCTCAATTCACATTAAAAGTTATAGATTTTGGCTTTATACGTCAAGCCAGTAAAAGTTTTTTTAAAAAATTAAAAACATATTTAGTAAATATTCAGAGCTGTAAAATCAAATCCTATTCAGTAATGGAACAACTACCCTGACTCATTTTTACAGTTCATTTTTTAACTGTACATCAGCCTGATACCACAGTGCTAAGGATAAGGATTACATAGATTATTGTTTTTTGTCAATTGGAAAATAAATGTTCTCTGATTCTTTATCAGATTCCACTTCTTTTCCAATTGACAAAGGCTTGTAGCTTAGGAAGAGCTCAAAGAGATAGATTTTTAAAAGAACACAAGTATACCCTAATACCTGTTAGCAGTGAGCAGGACTGAGGATTGACCTATCCAGGGCATTATAAGTAATCAAGGAGACCAACAACCCATCTTTGGAACTGAAATACATTTGCAGTTAAAATGAAAACCTTCTGAGTCAAAATCTAGAACAACCAATGATGGAATGTAACAAGTACAATTGACTCAAGTACTGTATTTAACCTAAGTATTTCCATTTTCTGCTACTTGATACTATCATTGAAGTAAAATTTAAAGCACTTTGTATTTTTTATATGTTCTCTACATTCTTTTTCGCAATATATACTATAGTCCACCCTATGGCGCTTGTGCTCTTTTAAAAATACTGGAAATAGCAGTATGTTGTGATATTCTCCTTTAAGAACACAATCATACAATGTCCTCATCAAGCAGATTAAGGTTTTCTTGCCCTTGTCACATTAGTATTTTCTTTTAAATATGTTGGCATCAGTTAGGATTTGTGTGACACTGGCAGGCTTTGGGTCAAAAAGCCCTGACATGAAATGTCTTCATGAAAAGTGGCAAATTATTCCATTTACAAATGGTTCGTAAATAGCCGTCAAAGTCTTATAGTGGGCTGGGAAATATTACCCAACAATTTTCCCCCCAAATATAGTAACAAGGAAATCCTTTCATATTATACCAAAGAAACTCTTTGTGGCTTGGTGTGCATAGCATATACTGAAGGCATGACTTTCTCTGCTTTACAGGACTCGGTGTCATATACTGTTAGTTAGATCTTGGGTCTCCACCCATTTATGAACTGCATGAGTTTCTTCACCTGCAGTTTGCTTAGCTTGAAGTCCTCAGACAAAATCTCCTCGGTGAGCTGCAGGAGTAAATTCCCATCAATCTTCTCCGACACAAAAAGAGAAACAATGTCATCTGGCAGGCCAATAAACCTTAGAGACTTGGACACCTCTTCAATGGAAAGACCAGCCAGACTGGACGGGGGCTGCCACTGTGCATCAGGAGAAAAGGCTGGACAGTTTTGGGCTAATGAGTCAGAGATGGAATATATCTCTTTTGTGCCCTGCTCATGTGGAGTAGGTGAGCAATTGGAAGTTTCCTGCTCACCATCACAGATCGATCCAGACAGTGAATCTTTGCAAGTCTTTATGGCATTTGATTTTGGTGTTCTCGGTGGTAAGATGGGACAGGAGAGGCTCTGCTTAGTGTTAGATTCTTCTATTGGCTTGTCTATGTACATTTCCGAATTGTAACTTGATGATTTGGTGCAAAACGGATTCAGAGAAGCTTTCTCCAGTCGAAAGTCCTCTCGTGCACGCTCTCGGCCATCAAAGTCAACGAGGCTGGATGTACACATTTTGGGGGTGCTTGGGGATCTCTTTCTGGGGTAACTGTAGTAGCTTCGACAGCTGGCAGGAGAAAATTCATCCATGGCGTGTGATTCTCCTCCACTGAAGTTATTTGGCCAAGACAACCTGGCAGACATCCCATCCGATGGCAGGCTGCTACTGGGCAAAGTAGCAGCTGGCTCAGTGCTATTGGATTTGCCCCAGTTACAGGGGTAGCACACATGTTCCTGTGGTTCGGCAGCCTCTTGCTCACATGCTCCGCTACTGATGAAAAAAAAAAACAGATTAAAGATCAATTTGAGGTGTAGGAGAAATGAATGTCTTATCATATGATAAATAAAAGCTCAGGGACACAGCTAGAAATATACAGAGAAAAAGTTCCAAAAGATTGGAAGTGGAGTGAATAAACACTGGCACGAGTAACCTGAATAAACAGAAATGACACCGTGATCAAACTTCGGGGCGGCAATAGCTCAGTCCGTAGGGACTTGGCTTGGGGACTCGAAGGTCGCTGGTTCAAGTCCCAGTCGGACCAAAAAAATAATGGTGTGGACTGGCAGTTGGAGAATGCCGGTTCACATCCTGGGCATTGCCGAGGTGCCCTAACACTGCTCGTTGGGCGCCGTGGCATGTGTGGCAGCCCCTTCGCTCATCTCCTCTACACTGCATGTGTGTGTGTGTGTGTGCACCTGTGTGTAATGTGAGTGGAAAAAAGAATTTCCCAATTTGGGATTAAAATAGTATATAAAAAAAACTTAACAAACGAGGGGGGTGTGTCGGTCTGATGGTGTTCACAGTCTGACAACTAAACAGATCCTTCACTCATCAAATAAAAGAAAAATGTCCCAAACTTCAATCCATAAAGCAACATTACAGGACCAAACAACAGTAATGTGGTAACTGGTAGTGTCTTTGACAACTTACATGAGGAAGAAAATACCGCAATCATACATGGAAAAGTGTCTGTCATCCTATCTGTCCTACCAACTCTTTGTCACATTTCTGCATGAAAAATAGCAGGTGGATAGTGGTGATTCGGTGCAAAAAAAACTTGTGTCTTTGTCGCCTTCCACCATTGTGTTGTGGTAGTTACCGTCTCTGGCAAAATAGTCATTTTGTTACTTTCCACGATGTATGGTGTGTCAGGATCTCAATCACAACACAATATAACTGCATCCATATGATTATAAACAGCAAGTGGATACATGTTTAGATTAACAGGTCGAAATCGGAGGAAACGCGTTGAAAGCCAGTGCTGCTCGATTCAGTGTGAACCAACAAAGGTGGCGTAAAGGAAAGCCTTCGTTGTGGTGATAAGGCGGAGTGTGTGTGAAAAGGGCTTCTGACTCTCTCCCGGAAGTTACAGCAAAAGCACCGTTACCTTGAGTAAACTTGTGGATTTCTCTGGGTTTCAACATTGTTGGAAATATTTGGCATAGTATAAGAACACAACTCAACAAAATACTGTATGGAACAAAGGTCTGGTTGATAGTAAGACATTTCAATGCCGGTTGCATATTATATATTTAAATGAAGTGTAATTGACGTTAGATGTGTGCTATGAAATGGTTCCAACTCTTACATGTTGTGAAGACCAGATGAATAATAGGAGAGGGTTGGACTTGGAGACCGAGTCTCTTGCTGCCGAGGCTTCGACAGGATGGGCACTGCTGGCATCTGTTTCAAACTTCGTGGAGGAATAGGTGGGGCGTTCAACAGACGGCATTCTTCCTTCACCTAGAGAGGAAATTAAATGACATTGAAACTGACAGAAAGACCAACATATTCATTTTTTTTTTCTCTGATACTGATCATGTCAGTGACACTGCCTGAAGTTACAATCCTAAGACCCCATTTTTGATACCATTTATGTGCTGTATAATGGGCACCTGGAGTGTTTTGAAGACGTTAGAACTCTCATCCAAGAGGCTTCTTCAGTTCTAACTAACTGGAGAGGCGTTGCAGGTTTTTAAACTCTGTGTGGGAGTGTCCTTACAGATTCATTAAGGACACATTGGCGCTCTGAGCTTCAGAGTTGTTAGGGCCACTTGTGGGTCATTGGCCAAATTGGCCTTCATGTGGGTTGCTAGAACTAGGTGAGCCCAGGTGTGAATGGTTGTTAAGCTGTCTGTCACCTCCTCTGTTCAAAGACAGATTATTTTACTCCTCTTTCAAACCATCTGTCTTCTCTGGTCAAGATGTGTTCATTGTTGTCCACAAAGGAATCATTTTTCTCCTTGAGATGTAGGTGCACAGCAGAGTCTTGACCTGAGGAGTTGGCCCCCCATGTGTTGTGCTATTCGTTTATGGGGAGGTTGTTTTGTCTCCCCAATACGCAACCTCTCTTTTGTGAGTCTTGCATTGCCATGAAGACAGGTGCTAAATACTTTGGCACTGTTTTCGTCAGCAGATTGTTTTGTATTTCTTGCAAAGAAGTAGTGGAGAAAGACAGAATAGCCTCAATGGACTGTTAAATGAAGAGAAGCAGCTGACAGGCTGCACAACTCCTATTCCTGAGCAAGGTAGCCACCTTTACTTTGTCCTGCTGTCATGTGGTGAACCAGGACTAGGGTTATAATTACTATATCTTTATTTTTTTTATGATGTGTGGTAGTGCCGTAAACTGATACACCGGATGTGCCTGTTGTATTTCTGAAAAAGCAGCTGCTCAAGGTGTGTTTGCTGTAGCACTCAACTGTACTTTCGATTACCACAGTAAACATGGGTGTTGCCAAATCAACCAAGACAGCAATATTCAGGATTTCATTTTTGAGCATAACAGATTATACTCACAGCTTCAGACTTGGGTGGGACCGGCGGTGGAGTAAGAGAGACATCTGAACTGGTTACTGCAGCAAGAGGACAGGTGATTGGGTATGACAGGGCTGCTGTTGTACTACAGCCGTTGTTAATGCCTCGAATCCCCTCACTCAAAGAAGGCTTTGGGATCTGCCCTCTCAAGTGATCCAACCACAGCTCTTCATAAGGAACGTCCGACTTGTTGAGGGGTGGTTGTTGGTTTGTGCTATCCATGAGCTCAGGGAAGAAATGTTCATTTTCCCCCACGTCTGAAGGGATGCTGTCGGAGGGCAGAAGAGACCAATCTCCACATAGTGTCATACAGCCCTGCAAGTTGACCTCACTGTTACCGTGCAGGTTGCTGCCATACACACACACAGATAATCGGTGGAAAGACTGGGTGAGTTCATCCCGGGCGTAGGTTAAAGAGCTGGGTATCTGCATGTGATTGGGACACCCATTGGAGCTGCCTCCACTGCTTCCACTGCTACTACCGTTCCCACTGCTTTTCTTGGGACTCTTACCATCATCATTCCAGTCTGTCCGCACATCGCGGACAGCACGAGAATAGTCGTCTATGTCGAACTGCTCCTGGCAGAAGGAGAACCAGCGATGTACCATAGTTTCCAGCCATAGCTCTCCTTGCAGCAGCTCTTCTGGAATAATAAATCTAGGCATGGCCATGTGAAAGGGAAAATGAATGGGGATAATTTTGTTGCTTCGCAGAACGCAGCACACAACCACCGTTTTCGTCTGAATGTTGACCAATTTGTAGCGATGACCTTCGCGAATGAGGTGGAGGTCGTGCTGGTTGCGGGGTGGACTGCTGGGTACTGTGACATTGACAGGGAGACGGGTTTTCTCCACAATGTTCCTGATGGTGTGCTCGCCGTCCTGCATCTGGAGTTCCAGTGGACTACAGGTGCTGAATCTTCCTTTACACTGGAAAGGCAGGCTGATGCTCTCATTGGTGCGATGGTTCATGCAGATCAAGCAGGGCATTTTGCCTCGGCCGATCTTACTGATGGAGTTCAGCTTCCCAATCTTCTTGAAAATAGTGTTGAATCTTGATTTTTCTTTGGAGGTCTTGGCATACAGGATCTCAGCCTGGCCCATTAATGTCAGTTCATCACCAGTGCTTAGTGTAATGTTGTAAACTTCGGTGTCTTCATTGCATTCCCCCGATGCCATCTGTGAAAAAGAGGACATATGGACTAAATAACATGGCATAGTATAGTTTGAACAACATTAATTTTGATTAACACTATAGAATAGTCTATTCTATTTCTTCCCTTTTTAATTATATTGTTTATTTTTCCTACTGGTTTTTGTTGTTGCAATATTCTGTCGCTGCTGTGACAAACAAATTTCCCCATCTGCGGGACATTAAAGGATTTCTGATTCTGAGAATCCACAACCAACCACAATAATCGTTTCAGGAGATTTAATCTACCTTAACATTGAATGTGATTTCTTCCATGACGTATACCCTCTCAGGGAACGCTTTGGCAACCTCCTCCACGCTGTTAAAGTACTGCACAGGCTCTTTGACGTCTCTGTCCTGCTCCAGCAGCTTAAACTGACCTAAAATAGGAAAAGAAAAATGAATGCAACAGAAAGGGTCAAGCACTGGTAGTACTGCTCGGTGCAAGTATTAAAAAATATATTTGGGATAAGGCACACTGTTCCTTACGATCTTTCAACACTGACTTTATTGATTTTGCAACATACAAAAACATGTTGTCAAAACACTGTAAAGCATCAAGCATCAATGCAGATGTAACTCACCTTCATAGTGCACTGGGATCTCTATTTTGGGCCCAATGACATAGTGTCCCTCTTCCAGACTGTGGGCAGTAATAGTTGTCCATTGACGGCAGGAATGAAGCAAGAGGTAGTCATTGTCTCTGAGCCCTTCAACTAACTGACCTGCAGAAATGAAAACACGCAGGTAACAGATGACAGATTTTGAAGTATTTGCTGTCGCTTCTGGACAATCAACATCCTAACGGTCATGTAACAACAACTGTCATACGACACAGTAAACATTCATGCGACTGCTGCATCATGAAACTTGCAAATTATACAATTATTAGTTTAGGTTTTGATGCATCTCATCACCGTGACTTAGCATTTATTATATCAATTAGAATAGTCATGACAGAATTGACATTAATTAGTTATGTCCATGATTGAGAAATATCACATGAACATTAAAATAAGGTGAGTATTTTGAGGCAACCCATGATTACTGTTTCCTTGTGAGCTTCGCAGGGTGCTCCACTCAAGCCAACTGGATTACTCAGCACATTCAAGTCACTATCCTCCAGACTAGAATGACTAATGCCCTAATCCATACCTCTCTAAAAAGCAAGCACTGCCACTTAAAAATACAATACACCACCACAAGTCCGCAGGAGAGGCTGGCCAGAGTGTGACAAAAAATTGGGAAGATGCAGAATAAAACTAAAAAAAGTCACACATATTTGATTTGGATAGCTTCATCGAAATCAAATTCATACCATAATAAACATGCTTGTTATAATGACATAACCTTCAGGCCAAACAACTGTGAAGAAGAATTCCCCAACCCCATAATGCAAGCATTTGTAGTTATGTTCTAGCTTCATCTATAAGGACATGTTCTGCTTAAATGCGTCTTTTATCAGATGTTTTATTTGCACCCAGAATGAGGCCAAAATTGATTTTTTTTTTTCCAGCCTTGAATCCACAATCCACTTTATCAATCCTGCTACATTTGTCAATTGAAACTTTGCCCTTAAATCATGCACTGCACATGTGCCTTTTACGATGGAATGAACACATTTTCAAGTGCTCATCGTGGCGAACAATTAACAGCAGGCCTTTATCTGTGTCCCTAACGTGAAATACTATTACTTTTAAAACAATTATTTACACTCTTAACTTACTGCCCTCGCCTAATGGCTGAGTGACAGCAGTGAGTTTACATAACATCCATAAAATAATATAGACTTGGCGTTATTTGGTGAGATTTGCATGACAGAGGCTCAACTTTCATCTTTGATCATTACAAAATGCCAACTTTTTGTCACGTTAACTCGACAACTTTTGCTTAGAATTAATAAAATACGCTAGTTTTTTTTTTTACCTCAGCTGCTAAATTAGCGAACTAGCAGCTAGCAACAGAAAACTTTGTGGTGACAGAAAGTTACTAACCGTTATCCAGCTTGACAATTTGAGGCAACCTGTAAGCGCTGACAAGTTGATCTAATGGCAGGGACGTCGTGCTCCATGTAACATCTTTTAAATTGTTGTACAACATTGTTCCAAGGTCCATTTTGCTAGCTTGCATTAGCCAACTGGAGGGCTAGCAATGTGTAAACACGGTCACAAAAGGCTACACAAAGCTAACTAACGTAATAATGTATAAGCTCTCCATCTACAGCTTTACAGTTTGCACGATTGATATCAACTGTCGCATGTGCCTACGTATCATTAAAGTCTGATGTCTGATAATGTGGCAGAGCCATGTTTGTTTAGCTAGCGACGGCTGCATCAGGACAACTAGTCCAGAGTTAACTAGCTGATAAACGGAAATACGTATTTCTTCCTTTTAAAATAAGAGCATTATTTATTGTGGGCTACTCAAGATAGAAACAGCAACACACGTTTACAACGCACAAATACTTTCTTCCTGAAATAGTTCCTTTACATTATACTGAGAGAAGAAATGTGTGCATGTTTCGTCGGCTATTCAGAAACGATGTATTTTCAGTATTAAGCGGAAGTCGCAGTTATGTACTGAAGCTTGGTACAGATGCTGATTTAAAAAAAAAAAAAGCCTTTTCCCAAATAAAACTCCTTTTGGTGCTCCAGGTATAATAATAGTGAAAATACACAGAGAAACTGATCATGTATAATTTCTCCTTGAAGAAATAATGAATGTAGCCTACCCCATGTATGATATATAAACTGTTGTTTACATGGGAAAAAGTGATATGGGAAAGTATATCAACACAGTCTCTCTCTCTCTCTCTCTCTCTCTCTCTCTCACACACACACACACACACACACACACACACACACACACACACACACTTACTACAGAGAAGCAAGTGAATCACATGGGGCTAAAAAGCATCAACCATTGGGCCTTAAAACTTAGTGGTGGCGAGATGTAAATGTCCCAACACCGACACTTACATCACACTTCCTCATCTCCCTGGTTCATATCTGATGAGCTTCCTCAATTTGGTCTGTAACTCAGTGTACTCCTAACCTGCCACCATGTCTTTCCTGGACACTCTGCGACAGTGGGACAAGGCTGTAACTTGTGTGGACAGACAGGATTTGCCAGAAGCACTGAGCATTTTCCTGTCTATCCAAGAGCCAAACTCCAAAATTTATTTTGACATTGGCTGTCTCCATCTTCTTAACCAAGATCTGGATGCTGCTGAAAAGGTATGACCTTTGTTGGTAAAAGGAAAACCAAAACACTGCACACAAGTCAAATCTTGTTTAGATGTAGCTGATAAGTCTAAGGTGAAATGCTGTGATATTTTAAAGCCTGAGAGTGCAAGTCACCGAGAAAGAAGAAGTAGAGTTGACTGTTTCTCTTTTCCTCTAGAGGAAGTAACTGTTTGTTCTTGCGTTTCTCAGGCGTTTGATTGCAGCATACGCAAGGACGAGCATTTGGCTGTTGCCTTCTTTCAAAGAGGGATCACATTTTACAGAAAGCAGAGGCAAGACACAACACCTTAATAAAATGACCACAGTTATTTTTCACATTCACATCACATTGCGATTTAAAAACACTGTGTATTAGATACACTGTGTGTTTTATTGTAATAAAATTGGAGTCCTAATCGCTATACTCTTATTTTTACAATTTGTGTGGTGTATTACATGCAAAAATGACTGACTGGATTATTTATATTCAAAGGTATGAGGAGAGTTTAGCGGATTTCCAGCATGCCTTCAGAGAACTAAGAGGCAACCAGCTGATAGATTACAAAGCACTTGGTCTGAGATACAAATTATATGCATGTGAGGTAAGTATTTAAAATCCTCCAATAGGTTTTTATAAATTCTAGCTAAGCCTCCTTATTATGTGATTTACAATCATCAGATTACTTAAGACTGATCTATATCCTACAGTTTAGAGGTGCATTAACTCTGAAAACTACCCTTAAAATCTGCCCTTATGACTGATTTGATGTTAAAAACTGTTTTTATTTGGTGCTGTTGATGTAAGTCATTCCTCCCAGGTACACTGGGACATGTTGTCACTCCTTCTCATGGAGTTTCTGACATTATTTTTCAGCGCGGTGGTCTGCAAGTGACCAGTTTCTAAGCAGTATTTTCCTGCCACAGGTCCTCCACAATATGGCCCTGGCTCAGGCTCGGTTGGGTAACTGGGAAAAGGCCCAGGAAAACCTTGTGAAGGCACTTGACTACAAGACAGAGGCCAAGCTCAATGTCATCGACAGAGCTCTGCAGTCAACCCTGGTCAGTCAAAATGTCACAACCATTATCTAAGTCCTGAAGTGCTTCCAAAAATGTATTCAGTTACACATAATATAACAAAGAATAGTACGTGCTCAGCCTTTCTTCTAACTAAATTTGGATCAGACTAAAACAAATCAACTAATCGACTTGGGTGGGACGGCATCTATTTCAAGCAATGCGTTGCACCGACGCAAAACTTTGTTATATAAGGCTTTATAATTAAGCTTTGCCTCACATTGACAAACAAGTTGTCGATTATTGATTACAGCTCATTAAAAAAAAACGGTCTATAGACAAATAACAATACACAAAATATCAGTGAGGATCGAGGATAAGGCATGGAGACTGCTATTTGTTTGCAGTTCTGTAGCTCAAAATGATGCAGTGTTGCATAGCGAACTTGCTCACAAGTAAATAACAATTTACTCTCATGTTAGAAATGCTTGACAAACACTACACTATCCCCTGTGATGCCATTTCACCAACAGAAACAGAAACCTTTCAAACTAGTCGAGTTCCCCTCAAAAGTGCTGTTTAAACCAAATAAGCACTATGTTGCTGAGCTGGAGAAGAAGGACTACCTGGGTAAAGCGAAGGTAAGACTATCTTATTTTCTATTTTGTTGTCCTTTTTGTATGTTGTTTTTGTTTTGTTGTATGCCGTTTTTACACAGTCTTCTTTTCGTGGTGCACGGTGGCTCGGTGGGAGCACCCTAAATTTCATTGTACCTCCACAGTACAATGACAATAAAGGCTATTCTATTCTATTCTATTCAATTCTATCTGATGACACACCTTTGTTGGTACTAAATTGTTCATGTGCACCCCATTCTGAGAATATCTCAGTAAAATGTCAGTGTTTTATCTTTAGGCAGTCCTTGTTTTTTCAACAGATAATCAATTTAATTATTTGACATAGATAACCGACATCTTTTCTCTGATATCTTCAGGTTGTTGCCTCAGTCATTCCTCAGGATGAATTCTCTGGATTTGCCCCATTACAGCCACAGGTGACATATGGGCTCTTCTTCAGCAATAAGAAAATAAATAAAAATACAATCAGATCATCAACAATATATTATATAGAAGATTTAAAAAATTTAAGAGGCACTAAATTATTTACAATCCTTCTGTAATATCGACCATGATGCCAGGAAATGCTGATGTATCACAAGCTGCATTATATGTTGGCATATTTTCTGCCTTATAGCTTGGATAGTAAATGTTTACTAAAATAACACTGGTTCTTTGGTGCAGTTTTCAGCACCACTGATTAATTGCTGTGTGTTTGTGTTTTCTATTTAAAAGGTCAAAGATGGTCCAACTTGTCCAAAGGAACCTGAGGTCCTAAGGTAGAACACTGGCGTTGAAGTAGTGAAACTCAATTCTCTCTAGAAACACAATGTATTAAGTTTTATGAGTCACAAATCTATTAAATATTCGGCTGTCATAAGAGGAAAATGTTAAATCATTGTGCAATTTGAGAGCAGGATAGGACTGTTTTATTACACAGTAATAATCAGCATGTGTCTTGATGCCATGTGGATGTTTCCCATCTTCACAGGGCTCTAGAAGGAGAACCACACACTGTCCTGTTTGAGTTTGTTCCTGAGACCAGTGATGAGTTGGCTGTAGTGCCGGGCAACATTGTGTTTGTGCTGCAGAAGGGAGCTGACAACTGGGCATCTGTGATCTTCAATGAAAGAGTAAGAGCACAATGTGCAGAACCTGTACATCTGCAGCCTCTATACTAATGATTTGTGTCTTTCTATGAAATAAGCATTGAAACTATTATTTAGGTCATGTAAAAAGAATTCATGTAATGTTAATGTCATTGAGTGTTCATCATTGCGTCAACTATAGAGAGGACTTGTTCCTTACAATTACCTGGAGCGATTGGAGATCTCCTTGGCCTCTAAACAGAGTGAGGTGAGGAACTGACTTTATTACGTTTTTTCTAGGTATACTCTCAGGTTTCTAAAATAACCCTTGATTAAATTAAGTATTTGCTCAAGGTTTGTAGTATGTTGCTATTATGTCTTTTTTTTTCCTGTATTCTAAATTCAATTGTTTGGATTCACCATGTACAGGGAATACCTAGGCCTCCAAATCGAGCACCACCGACCAGACCTGAAAGAAAACAAGGTAGACTTAACTGATACAGTTTAAGCAAACTACAACTAAAATAGCTACGGGCACCTTTCTCTGATTGGTGCTAAATGCCATGGCATTTGACCACCTCTACTCAAGAGCAAGTACTTGCAAATAACATGTGACCTATTGAACGAACCTTTTTTGTGTAATAAAGGTCTCCGTCGTGATGACAGCAGTGGAAACACACCAGTTAAGGTATGCTCCTTCCTGCCCATGAATACACATCTCTAAATGAACCATCATGTGAAGTGTTTTCAGGTGTATTTTATTTGATTTCTGTAATGTGGTAATTCCACCAATGTGTCCTTTCATTAATGCCAGGATGCAGAGTCTACCAACAACTCACTTATTGTCAAAGTACGATTCACATTCACCTTTGCTGTCTCAGTACCACCTGGATCTCCCTATGAGATACTGATTGAAAAAATCAGTAATAAACTGAATCTCCCTTCTACTGCAATCACCTTGAGGTACAGTGCACATCTGAACATTTCCACTTTAATTGGTATATTGTGTTACTGGCAGAGTTTCAATTCAATCCTTTTGTTTGATTCAGTTTGACCTCTGAGGTAACAGGACAAAGCATAATCAATGCCAACACAGAAATGGAAAGTGTGTGGAGTTGTGCCAGTGGCAGGCACATTACCTTGTGGTGTGACACCAAAGAGGTAAGTAAGTGGGGATATATGTTGTTGTGCATACCTCAGGAAATACTTCATACTTATAAAATAATTCTACCTTCTATTCTATTCTTCTACTTTGGTTGATATCGCAGTTTCCTAATATGGGTATTGGGATGATACCAATATTCATGAATGAAACCTGCTATTTTTAGACTCTTCATGATCAAAAGTATCAAGCATTTCCTGATAATTTCATTTTTGTCAGGGTTGGAAAGCAATATCGACATGATTGAAACTCTGACCAAACTTCCAGGGGGGAAAAAAAAGGAGTGGAACACACAGATTGATTTTCAGCCTTTAATTGTGGAAACATGTTGTGACACCATTGTGTCTTCTTTAGATTCAAACAGAATCATACAGATATGTTTCATCCTCAATCACGGTGGTCCTGCAGTCCAGTCCAACTGTAGTACACCATTACACAACAGCCAGACATGATTTAAAGGATACTCAAGGTAATTGAGCAGAAAATGTATATTTTGTGTTTTTAGGAAACTGATGGAAAGCCACAGAGTGAGATTCACTTTGTGGCTCTTCATTCCTACGAGTCATCAAATCCAGAAGATCTCAATTTTCATCAAGGCGATACGATCACATTGCTCTCTAGAGGTGAGACGCCATTCATTTGGCCAGACATATCCTAAATCTTTAGAAATACTGTGATTTGTCCAAGAATTTTAATTCTATTTCGGATTTTCCTCTTTTTCTTTAGTTAACCAGGACTGGTTCGAGGGGCAGTGTAATGGGAATACTGGTATATTCCCTGCATCCTTTGTGGAAGAGGTTCCTGTCAATGACCAGTAATTTAAATTAAGAAATAAAAAAAAAGATAGAAAAAGTGAGAAAAAGATACTACAGCCAGAGTAGTGGCCACAGCAGAAAAGTGATCTGGTTCTCCCTACCAACATCTTTTCATAGATAAATCTGATTCATCACAGCATACAGATTCTTTATAAATATTATTAAACATTTTTGTTTTTCAAATTATCACAATACATTTATAGTCGAGTGCATCAAATTATAATAAGACAAAATCATATGTGACATTCTGTGATTCAGTGAGTAATGGAATTTTTTTTTTATAAACAATATACTTTTAATACCTGGAGCTGCAGGCAGGGATGGTAAAATTCTCTGTTGGGAGTTCTGTAAATGTGTTGGTTAATTATCATGAAGATCATCCTTCCTCTTCGTAGGCAATAGCTATGCCTTTCCTGCCCTTTCCTGCCTTTACCACAGGCGTCTCCCCCAGTTTCTGCTCTAAGCCACGCCAACTTCTTTCTGCCAGGAAAGATGCTGGAAAAAAGAAAACAGAATTTTTTTTTGTGTGAACATTTATAATGTAATGTATAATGCCAGACTGTATTGACTGAAGTGTTTTTTTGTTGTTTTGCTAAATGCTCACGTTGCACAAGGTGTAACATTTACTGTATGTGTGAGAAATTCTACAATAAACTTATGGCTGTATGAAAATTAGAGCAAACAGCGTCTAAATTCACTACATACCAGCTGAGTTAGTGTTGGCTACAGTCATCGTCTGGTTCCTGAGGACCACGGAAGAGCCACACGACGACTCTGCAGGCTCACTGATCAACAGATTTTTGCTCCGCAGAGCTCCTGTGATTAATGACACGTCAGTCTCTTCACTATCGTCCTGCTGATCAGACAACGGCACGTGACTCTGTCCACCTGGTGCAAATTTGACAAGGATAGAAAAAATACTGGTTAAGTGACCCACTGCTCACAATTAAACCATAATTTGCATCACCAACACGGTGCCCGCGGGCACCAGGTAGCTCCCAAGGACCACATGAGTAGCCCTCAGGCCTGTTCTAAAAATGAAAATTGAATATTGATATTATCTGTAGCCCTTCGTACGACTGAGTACCCATGAAGTAGATCTCAGTTTCAAAAAGGTTGGTGACCCCTGGTCTAAAGCATAAATTTTGGGTTAGGTTAGATTAAAATACTCCCCCTCCCGACCTGCACCACCATCCCCATATATTTTTAATTCAGTCCCTTAACATAAAGAAGTCGACAAGAAATGATTTAGGAATTTCTGATGGAGATAAATCCCAATCTAACCTGGTAGGAGCTGTCGAAAGTCTGTGACATATTCCTCTGACCACTCCCTCTCCTTGTTGCAGGCCACTTCCATTTCAAACGGTGTTACTACAGGTTTATAGAACTCACTGGAGTCCAGCAGTGAGTTCTCGGGACATGCAATCAACACAAAAATGTCAATTTCCAGAAAGTTTGCTAGTTTGGGCACGTTCAGCTTCCCCATGGCGAACATGTAGCTCTTCTTGCCAGCTCGGCTGATTGTCTCCTTCAACTGCTCGATGACGGTGAGGTAGTCGGCCACCCCGAGTGTGCCGACCAGGATGCCAACCACATTGGCGTCTTTGGCCCTTTCTATTGCGTAATATCGCTTCATCAGTGCACGGTTGATACTTATCGACTCAGTCCTCCCGATCATGGTGATTGGGTCAAAAGAACAAAATGTGCAGCGATTCCACGTCATCATGAAGTTTCTCAGGACGGCTCCCTCTTGGCCTATATAGAACACACTGTAATCCGTGATGCTTGAACCACTTTTCAAGGAGAACTGTCTTCCAAACTGACAGACAACCTGGTTGTTGTCCTGGTTTGACAGACAGGTGTCATCATGTTTTCTTTTAATCCAGCCATGACTGTAACACTGCTCCCCTTCGACAACAAGTTCTGAGCAGACGAGGTTTGGATACTCTGGCGAAAGGAGGGTCTGAAGATCCTCTGAAAAAATAAAACAAAAAGACATGTTTAGTCAGTGACAGGAAATCATTAAGAAGTCTTTATCAAGGCAAGATTTGAATAGGTAAGATTTCAATACTCTGCCTTAACTGAGGATGTGGTTAATTCGACTGAGCATCCTGATAGTTAAATTGACTAAGTAGTCAAATTAACTAGAACAGTAAATCTGTTCAACTATTTATCTTCATTGTACATTCAGTATTTTAATGAAGAATTACATCTTGTAATTTGAAAGATGACGGTTAAATAAACATGAATACCTACACAATTTAATGGCGTACATACATAATGATATAATCCTCTTTCATACTAAAGATAGAGGAGCATGCAGTAGGACTATGTAAAAGAGCTTACTGATGGCATGAATATAGTTGACATCATAGAGGAGGATGATATGACTCTGTGTGTCAGGGTAGAGTTCTCTGAAGGCAGACGTGCACTTGTCAGGATCCATCGGCCGTCTCTCAAAGACGTACATCAAGGGCAGCCTTTTAGACGGGCTGAGGCAGGTGCTGCCATAATGCACAATGCAGTCGGCTCCAACGTGCTCTGCGGCTACTTCGTCCACACAGCAACTGCTCGAGGGAATTTAACAAAAATGGGAAATGTCACTTAAATCATAACAGCTTTGCTGTCCATGAACTGGCCAAACCACATGTCCTGTATTGTATTAGCCTTATATGAGCCTATAAGCCACTGAACTTAAGCATACTATCACACAAGATGATGATGAATAAGTAAATTAAGTAAAATAAATAAAACTGCCAAAACTTACCAAATCAGTGTCACAAAAGCTATTCTAGATTCAAATTTGGAAGTCAACACATTTGAGGCATACTAATGGTTGTAAAATTCATCTTTGTCAAATATGTCAGTAAAGGTACTACGGGGCACTGCTTTTCACTTTGCATGAAGAACATAAATGGCATGTATGTATGTATGTATGTATGTATGACTCCGTGAAATCAGACTTTTCTCAGTTGAATCTGGTGTTTTTACCTGCCATAGGATGTATCTCCCAAAATGTATGGCTTGGCACTGCTGTTTCTCTCAATCTCCACCGCTATTGCAACTGAATCCACCAGCAGCTCATCAGGAAACTGAAGGGCAACCTGTGAACATGCACCATTTAGACACACTCTTCTTAAACGTGTCCTGCACATGATTTAACCTCAGTGGCTTAAATGAGCAGCTTTATTCAAAGAGTTGTTTTAAACAAGCAGGTTTTCCTCTCAAGCTTTTGTATACCAATGGATGGACTGAATGTTTGTATGACTTCAAGTCAAAAA
>OMLP01012665.1:54862-67763 GCA_900302685.1 Spondyliosoma cantharus
CAAGTAAAAAAAAAAAAAGAAAAAAAAAGAGCCCTCACCTTTTGAAATTGACGTTCAGTGATGAATTCGCAAGTCTTCTTAATCTGATACAACTCTTCAAGTTTTTCCAGAGGGGTGTTTGTCTTCACCGTTACGTCCACCACACGCTGTATTACCGTTTCCGAGCTGCTGCTGAATGCATCAGCCATTATTGCGCAGAACACACTCAACAGTGCCTTCACATTAACTATGGTTCAGCATATCACCTGGTGAGCAGACAACAAGCGAATGAAAATATAAGTAACCTTTCTGACACTCTAAATGGTTAAATCTAAAATACGTCCGACAGAACTTTATTTCCTTTACCCACTAAAACTACCGGTTACAGTCAGAATTACTGAATGAAGCCAAAACAATGTGGCCCAATACTTGACTGCATTACCAATGGGAGGTTATCGCATTTTCTTACACAATAACGACACGTATCGTAGCAAATCTAAACCAAATACGAATACTAACCACCCCTTGGCACGACCGTAACGTTGACGTTACCTCACCTAAATTAGCTTAGCCGCTAGCTGATGGACTACAAGAAATCTTTGTTTAAAGCCTCGTTGGTTACAAATGATCATTTACAAGTTATGACGTTTTATACTTGCATCACAACATATATGTAGACTTACAATTCAATGTCTTGTGGGCACTTGTAAAGGGATAAACGCTTCTTTGACAGCTACACACGTGTAACAGCAGAGCACTGCTCCCCACAACAGTCGCTACGGCAAACACTTCCGGCTCACATGTTTTTTCAAAATAAAAGCAAGGGTGACTCGTGAATGTATTATACACCGGCATTATTTACCTTCAGACCTACCATATTTCACTGAGTGTGGTAAAGTGAGCTGCTGTCTGATTTTCGTTGCGCTTGAACTAGAGTAAATAGGGTAAGCACGGTCCTGGATATGATTTAAGTATTTTCGGACCATTTTCACAAAATGAGGGAATTGTTTTTGTCAACCGACTGGTGTAGAGAGTCCAGACAAGAGTGGTGTTGGGTCCACCATTCACCTGTCATCACAGAATGAAGATGACCATCAACACAGCGAGGTACATTCTCTTCTCTTTGTGTAACTATATTAAAACCTTTATTCCTATTGCCCAAATGTGGGCATGCCAGAACAGTGTAACATGGCAAACGGCAGCCATATGACTCAAAAGGGCCAAACCAAATCAAACAACAAACAATGTATGGTTGAATGTAATACATCACTGATTACTTAAGTACGAGTCAGCACTAACGTAATTTTTCAGTTTTTGTTTCAGTTTCTTTTGCTAATGTTATTCTGTTTATGTAGAGGTAATCTAGCAGCTAATTTGAAAGCAAACTTTTGTAAGTCTAATATCACCTTGTCATTCCCATCCCATGCCTTATATCCTATGTATGAGGATGGAGGTGCTATGTGCAGCTATGAACACCAAGCATCTGTTTTTTTATCTATTAAAATGTAACATCCAGTGGTCACATATACTTCCCCTCTCTTCAGATGCACTTTTAAAATATTTCACCACCATCCCCAGTGACACGGCATCAGGTGCTCCTGTCTCCTCTACCTGAGCACAGCAGTGACACGGTAGCTTATTTGTTGTATTTTTAATTCATTTTATGTCACTCGTTTTTGTGTTCACTGTTTTTATTTTGTATGTAAATAGAATATTCTTTAATATGTTTGTGCAATGCCTTATTTATATTGTATTTTTTTTATGTATCACTTGATTCTTTCTTCAGTTTTTATTTGGTGTGATATTTCATGACTTAAAAGAAATAAAATCTTGAATACATACATGCAGTTTTTGTTTCAGTATATGGACATTGATTGTGAAATTGACTGCGATGCAAGGGGGCGCCAGCTAAAATCTTGCCTCGTGCACCAAATTGGTCAGGGTCACTGCCATCAAATATTTCCCACCATAATTAATAGAAGGAGACACTTAGTTGCCACGAAGTTTGCATTGTTTGGTAATTCAATTTATTACAGTTAATCAATCATGTTAAAACATTTTTGAAAAGACATAGCAGAAAGATGGATACAAGTTACTTCTGTGATAATATAGCAGAGTAGTCTAGAGTCACACTGACCCCTCCTTCTTTTAATAATCTCTTCAATATGAATACCTCGATATAATACACAAATAAATACTTCAGTTTCTAATAGCATTATCTGAATAAGAGGTCAGTATTTAGTTGCCTCTACAACATTTCGTTATGGAGAGTTTCTTTAGGAGAAGGTAAATTCCCATCTGTCCAAAAAAATTCCAAAGTACATTTGTCAGCTATGTTTCTGGCAGCAATTCAATAACCATGGCAGGTAAAAAAAAAAAATTACTGACCTCAGCCCTGAGCGGGTTACATAATTTATGGGTCAAAATTTCATTATTTCAAAAAACTTCAAGCAGTGATCAGTTAGCAGAGGATTTCTTCTAAAAATCACACTTCAGAATAAAAGATAATGATTGCACCAATAAATCCAAACTGTCAGACATGAAAGAGACTTGTCTCTGGCTGTTGTTAGATTATGTGGATGCATTGAAGGTTCAAGTGTTACCAGGGGATTTACATATGAAATCATACTTATTGTCCTTCTTACATCCAAATACGATAGAAACCCAAGACCACAGTGAGACAGGTGAACACCGAACCTAAAAGAGAGAAAAATCATTAATCTACTGGCTTCAGTTAAAAATAGCGACAGACATTTATTTACTTCATTTATAATCAGCAAAGTGTTCGACAACTACTCTTGAATAGTTGAAAATCCAGTATCTTGCCAATTTACTTTTAACAAATTAGGACTTTAATCTATTAAAAACATTTGAAATGAATGGTGCTTTATTTTTCAAACTGTTGTTCTCAGTTGTGTTCTACCCACACGGATAAGATGTGCAGTATAGCTAATTTATCTGCTCTATTTAACACATATGAAGGACACCATGATGTCTTTTTTGCCTTTGTGGCTCCTTTGGAGGTTATAGGACCCCACTTTAAAAAAACTTTCTTCCCCTTTACAATAAAGACTCTGAATAACTGACATTTAAAAAATAATTCTTTGAGTTCAAGGCTATGAATGCTCTACATGTGCCATGTCCTACCTGCGAGGTATTTTATGGTATCCAGCTTATGAGACTCTAACATGGTTTTCAAACCGGCCACTTCAGTGTCTATCTTCATGTTGGTCTGTGTTAAATGACGCTCTTGCTCTGCAGTCTGTAAAAAAGGCAATTAGACACAGTCAGACATTAAAGATCTATAAGTCATACCAAAGACCTACCAGATATTTAAAACAAACAGTGCCATAGCTTTAATGGACTGAGTGGAAAAACTTATTCTCAAAGCAATCAGCAACAGTCATTATTAGAAGTTTATCACTGGTACTTTATTGTGCTTCTAGCAGTATAATGATACAACTATCATGTTCATCTAAAAGAACACTTATAGACCTATAACACCTATACCTGACACTGTTTGTCCTATGATTGTGCATTAAGTAGACTATCACAAGTGTAGGTTGTAGGCATAAGTACAAACCATTTCCATAATATCAGTTCGTGTTTCTAGAAGCTTCTTCTCATGCTCTGCTTTCTGAAAATGACAAATGATGTTTTATTTAGAAAAGGAAACACAAGTCATGACCTGTCAGGTTCACATTTCATGTAGTCTTCCTGTCCCACCGGTCTATAGAACAATACATTTCAAACATCACTAATCTGCTAGGATCAAGATTGCATATTTCTTGTAATTCAGCATGTTTACATACTGACTGCTGCAATAGAGTGTTGCATTCAATGAAAGACAGGGTTGGTAAAATATATCAGTTCAAAACATTGTTTCAACAATAAGTCAACAGTAATTTAAAGCAAATTTACATCAACATGAAAAAGGGCCAAATTAAATCCATTTAATTTCCTCAAACACTTACCAATTCTTTTACACGGCTTTTCTCCAAATTCATGTCCAAAATAGTGTCTGAGCGCACTTTATTCATGACATCCTGTGACAGAGATATACAAATAAATCCGTATAATTCAATCAAAAATCTAAATAATTACTTATATCATAAAAACTTGGATGTAAACTGATTTGAGTAAATAGGAGTAACTTACAGCCAGGTGGACCTTGAGCTGGAATAACTGGATCTTGAGTTTCTGGAAGAAATATTATAAATACTAAAAATCATTAGTAATATGAATCAAAAACAGAACAGCATGAATATGAATTTAGGGACCATGGACATTTACCTCGCTCTCTGCCAATAAAGCAGAGAACTCGCTCTTCTCGAGGATGATCATGTCTTTCTTAACAGCTGCTATTTGAGACATCACACGCTGCAGCATGATCTCCTGCCAGAATCAAATGAATGATACAAAAATGAATAGACAAACATTTGTTTTGGTCCTACACACTTGTCACTAAGATCTGATAGTGATTCTGGAAAATGTTTTTTTTTTTTAACAATACAGCATAGAAGATGTCAATCTAAACATTAAAGTGATCCTTGATTGATCCTCTGCCTACATTACAAAGTCAGTCTCAACACTATACAAATACTGAACGACACTCAGCACAATTAATACCAGAATCCTCAACTCACACTACGTCAAATTCAAACGCATGATCATGTTATTGTTAATTACTTCAGTGCACTGCTATTGACATGCTTTGACATGTTCAATGGATGTGCAGCGGAGGATAAACACAAAGATCCTGGTTCAGTGACCTTTACGGGACTAGAGGCATGGCCTTCAGGTGATACACACTGAAACAAACAGGTGCTGACATAGTGCTTACAGTAAATGTACAAGATCCTCACCTGCTGCACTTTGGTTACCATTTCAGCATAGATGACGTCCATATTGGAGTTTGTCATCCTCATCAGTATTTTAACCAACACCTCAGCTTGCTGAGTAGTGAAGCCTGTTCATGGAAAATCATTATTTATTAGGAAAATCAACAGCTTCTTAACAAAACAGAGTGATATTGTTTATTGGTACTTGTTGAAGTAACAAAAGAAGCCAAACCATTTTCCTCAAAGAGTCGTACCACCGCATGTGTATCAAAAAAACGCTTCCTGCCTTGAGATTTTGGTTCACCCGGGTCCAGATCATACTGGAGGGCTTTGATGGAGGTACTCAGCTCTGAAATCATTAAGTAGAAGAAATTAAACATCACCTGGAATTGGACTTTTCCCTTCCTTTCTTATTTTGAAATATACACTGTAATTCATTGCGTATTTTAACACAATTTTCTATATTTATGTGACATTTGTCTTCAAGCTTGTGTGAAGACACAACATTTAATGTAAATGGCACATTCTCTACATATGCTGTCAGCAATTACTTAAATATAAAAAAAACATTTTTAAAAATATATCTTTATGCCACAACATATATGCACGTATTAAAGAATCAAAGTAAAAATGTTTATATCATGTATATTTGTGCATAATGTTTCTAACTATAACGATTTCAGCTCTCTGACACCGTCCCATTCTTTTTGTCACAGATTTTACATGTAACTAATACTTCACTCTTTCAAACTGTACATATTGTATTCATATATGGGTTACATTTTTACTTAAAAATAGTAATTATCTTCCATATTATGGAGCTCATGTTTATAATGACTTGCATATACTTGTATAGCCCTTACTTGATATTTAGCATTTATAAGAGCTGTGCAATTCAAAGGTGGAAAACTACAAGTTATGAAATAATGTCCATTTAAACAACAATAATCGGGGTAAGTGTGTGGGTAAAGAAAGGTCGAACCAAACTCGCAAATGTCAACTATATAGACAATTTATAAATAGTTAACCACATGAAGCAAATTCAAAAACACAACAATAACGCGATAGTGTTGTGACACACCTGGAAGAATGGGAGGCCATGTTTTGTGAATACAGTGTGAGATGTGGGCAAAGGTTTCTATTGAAAACATTTAGCATCAGGGTCTGGTTTCATTTAACACCAAGAACAGGTACAAAGTAATGTATCAGTGAGCAGATGGTGGGAAGACCAACCATTGAATTCAACAGCTGATTAATTCATTTGTCAATGGCAGAGATACAAGATAAAGCCCTGTCTGAAGAGGACTTTTATTTTGACATTCAAATAAGAGACACATCAGATGAGCTCATGGGGGCAGTTACTGTGTGTGACAGCTCATTTCTGATGGAAAAGTGTCACCAGCGGACTGTAGAGGGGACACACCTGTTTACACAAGAAATAGTTCATTACAATTCATTTGTGACACCAACGAGCTGCGTCACTGCGTTCAAGCACAAACTGTGGCTAAAAGTGGTTATTTGGCGTTTGTCATGTAACCAGATGCCACATAAGTTAAGAAGTTACCTCTTGCAGACACCTGTGTCGCTGCAGACAAATGCTTAGGCTCCAAGTTCAGTCCAGGAGCTCGTCTGCTTCTCCATTGCGGCTTCAAGTCGCTGAAGGGTGTAGTGAAGGAGTGACACCGGACACACGCGTGATTTAAAGAGAGGTCATACCACCTTTCTCCATGGTGGACTCGAAAGACTTTCAATCGCGTATGACACTGTTTGAGCACCATTGTGACAGCAGCAGCTGTACACCAGTCTGGCGAGATCCTGACAGCGTTACCGCGGCTGCATAGCAACTTTTCACCCAGTCTCTGAGGAAGAGGCACGGATTGAAACGCGAAACTCCCAAACTTCCGGTCGTGTATTTCAAAATAAAGCTTACCTCTGTCTGTCGAAGTAGACTACCTTTGACAAATAGTAGACACATTTTGTACTTAGGTAAAAATAGTAATGGCACAGAGAAGGAATACTTTGTGGCCAGTAAGAGCCATGCATTAAAATTGTTATTTAAGTAAAAGTATTAGCATCAAAATAGTACCAAAAGTAAATATAAAGAATGGCATATTTCAGAACAATGCATACAATAGGATTACAGTAACTGATGCATTAATGGGTTCAATACTTTAATGTTAAATCTGGTAAAGGTGGTGTCAGTTTCCTCTTGGTAATCAATAAAGTTTAATCTTTGTACTATTACATAATGATTTTATCTGCTGATTATATTTTACATCATTAAATCATGGAAATCTAAAAAGTTACTGGTAAACTAGTTGTCAAATAAATGTATCCTGTTTGAAAGTTAGATTCTGCACATTTTCCTGTTGCCTTGCATACAAAGATTAAGTGCTTTCAACCAAGGTACTGAATAATAAAAATGAATGGAGGACAACACAGTGTCATATCAAAGTTGATAACTTTTATAATGCATAACTATACATGGTCAGTTCTCTACAGCACAGATTATATACACAATAAGTAACAGTGAAATAAATCCAGAAATGCTTCAGTCATTGGAGGTGAAAGTTCTTATCGGAGTATATCAGCTACAAAGCATCAGCACCTATGTCTTCTTGACGGCAACAAGGAACAACGTGAGGAAATGACTTTCTGACTAGTCAGGAGAAAACGCTGTACCGAACAAAGGGAAAATATAAGCTCTATCTTTTTACAGTAGAGTAAGTAAAAGTCAACCACCTGTCCTACATTAGCCCCGTTTCCACCAAATTAGCTCTGGTTCTAGAACCAGTCCCGTTCAAGATTCTTGGAACCATGGTGCCATCTACAAAACCAGTTCCCACCAGTTTTGAGCAGAGCCAGCTGGAAACAAACTTTTGGGGTTTCTAATCAATTAAATGTGGGAGCAGTTCAAACTTAGGTGCACCAATCTGAGCTGAACCGGTTCCATGTTGATGGAAAAGGGGCTATTGTAATTTTTTTTTCCTCAGTTGTAACTGGCAACCATGTGTTTTTATTGTCACTTTGTTCAACAAAGATAGGTCAAAGAATATGGCAGCTTTGGATTCACTGCAATAAATGGCAAACTGGTTTTCATCCAGATTTGTTATTAGACAAATGATCTTATGCGCTAGTAGATATTTTAACTTCTATTACAAAATGTAACCGTTTTTGGAAAGAGTATTTAAAGATAAAACTACTTGTGTTTTTGTTTTTTACAGTGTTACTGAGTACTGCTGAGGTTTTACAGAAAAATAAAATAATATTAAGGTTTTGCTCATGAGAAAATCACAACAGAAACAGATAAAGTGGCTGCCAGCAAAACAACACAAAACAGCAATAAGAGCACAAAGATTTGCTTGCGCTGGCATAGAGACTGTTGTCCGGGCTGCTCCTCATCCACAGAGAGCATAGCCAGGGAGGTGCTGTCGGTGCTGCTCAGAGGGTCTGCATACTGCGGCCCGTGGGGCTCCACCATCCAGCGCAGCACGTTGACTTTCATCTCCATGTCGTCGATCATGTGGTCGATTTGGCTGATCTCCTGCTCCATGGTGCTGTGCTCCTGGCTCTCCAGGCTAGCAGGGAGGGTCTGGCTTGGAGTTTGGTTCAGGTCCGGCAGGCTGAGCGCCCGAGCTGCAACCTCACTGCCTCCTCCTGGGTTAACAAAATAAAAATTTGATCATTTTGAGAAAACTTCTTATACTGAGGCTTCTTCAGTTGCAAAAGGAAGAGACAACACTCTGAAAGCTGAAACATTCCTCTTATGTTTCATAAAGGACTCCGCTTGTTTATGCAGCACCAGAGTACAGCATGTTTAAAGGGAATGAGTGGGTGATATTCATTCAACTTACCCACTGATCGTATATCATATAATAGCCTTTAGAGCTATTATATGTTATAAATAATACTGAGTAAGACCAAAGAACTGAAGCTCTGTTCTACAGGTATCAGAAACTTAAATGTAATGTTATAGAGGCCCATTTCAAAATAATTATCAACCATACTCATGACTAAGTTTTGAACAATTTATCTTTTTCTTATTCAAGCATTGCAGGAAAGTACAGTGTGGTCAGAAGTTTACATACATATATAGCAGTCTTTTTTCTGTGATGGAGTGGAACACATACTTCTTTGTCACAAAAAGACCTTCATGAATTTATTATAGGTTTTCAGAAAATGTGACCAAATCTGATGGGCCCGACTGGATAAGGTAAGTAGTATATATTTGGTTCCAATGCACAGGTGTTTTTTTTTTTCTTCGGAATTGTGGACTTTGACACTGAAGAGTTTGACTCATATTGAAATAAGAAATTAGGAGATGGATAAACTACATTAAATACAATTCCATAAAAGGTGGCATATAAAACCTTGAAAGACTATAGTGACTTAAGAAATGCATTTCATTTTAAAGACCTGCAGACACCGTTTGTTGGATCACATGACTTGGAGCTGCAAGACCATCCGACTTTAACAGACTAATACTAGTTGTCACTGTTCATAGAGATTAAATAGGGCTGGCTGTAACAGTCCTTTGAGAAATCCTCCCATCATGAAGGTTATCATGTTCATTTTCTGTCGTATTGGCCTGCTTTTTTTTCTCCGTTAGGCGTACCTGATAAACTGGCAACTAAGTGTATATGTCAACTTTCCAGCAAAAAAGCATATGTTGAAAATATGAAAGTATAGGTTTCAAAAGTGGCTGTATAGGTTACTGAATACTGTAATGAAAGCACGACTACTGAGAGCACTACTGAGATGACAAAGATACTACTAGAAATGCCTCGTGAGATGTGCATGCACAAAGAAGTGATGTTGTGTTCCCCCTCAGGGCAATCAGTGTAATTCTTCAAATGCTAGAGAGCAGAGAAAGTGCACGAGAGGCAGCATCTCAACAATAGAGATCCTCACCAGTAGTGTCTGAGTGGCTCTAGCTCAACACAGCCACCGTTATTGGCCCACACTTTAACTTGCATCTTTTGTTACTAAATTGTCCATCTTCTGTAATCATTGAAAGTCAACTAATTGTCAAATTATTAAAGAGCAGCCTGTCTTTTTTTCATCTTGGCTGAAGCGCAATCAGTGCTCCTCTTGACATTTTAGCTATTGTTTATGGTAATACAGGAGGCTGTTATCCTACGTAATTTCAGTGAATGAAAGAAAGACCTCACAGTCCTATTAACACTTAATCTCTGAAAAGACTACGAAAATGGAGTAGTGCAATTATTTAGCAGGTTACAACTTTAATATATGCTGTACTGCCTCCAAAGCTTTTTTTCTAGGCTAATCTAATAACAGCTATGGTTACCTTGTATGCCCGTTTGCACCAGGGTGTGACTGTTGGCCAGAGAGATGATGTCTGCCACATTGAAAACTTTGCACATGTCAATATGGAGGAGCTCCATGCTGGAGGAGAAGGCCACCCATAGGAGCTCCATCTCCTTACGCCGCTCCTCAGGCAGGCTCTTGTCTCGGAGATGTGAGGTCAGATGATGACAGATGGCCACGGCCAACTTTTGGGCCTTTTCTCTCGTTTGTCGCAGCTCATCCCGCAACTGCAGGCTGTCTGTGCACCCACCAACACATGAGGCCAAGTGCCGGTAACATGCCACCACCTGTATGAGGAGGAAGAAAATACAAGCGATGTAATGGCGCCCATTACAATATGAAGCTGTGTGCTGCTATCCAAGACACCTTTAGAGTTAATATGCACTTTACACATCAGTGCTTCATTAAAGAAATGTAATTGTTTTCTTTTTTGTACCCAGCTACTTCAGTTGTTAAGGAGAATGCTGCAATGCTGTTAAAGGGATATTCTGGTATAAATTTAATCCATGGTCTAACACACCATGACACCGAGTAAGACCCCCCCTCAAACAATGGTCAGAACAGCACCAAACTTCAGCAACAGTACAAATAGGGTCCCAGCACATAGTTCGAGGCATCCAACATCTGAGAGGAGTTCCACAAGCTCAAGGATGAAAATGTATGATTATTACTGCGGAACTCTACCGCACTCGGTAATAGACTCGTCGGGTTTCCCCACAACGAAGAAGCTTCTGGAGTGGTGAGTTTGTTTGTCTTTTCAATAGAAATCTGGCAATGTTATAAGAAGTTTGATGCCTTGAACTATGTGCTGGGACCCTATTTGTACTGTTGCTGAAGTTTGGTGCTGTCCTGAGCATTATTTGTAGCTATGAGTGGCTTTTTGATGGCGGTTTCATCTTGGAGGCACAGACTGCAATGTATTGTCGTCGTGCGGTCTTTTCTGAGGATGCTAAAACTACGTAAACTAGCGGTCTTACTCGGTGTCATGGTGCGTTAGACCATGGATTAAATTTACACTGGAATATCCCTTTAAGATCAAGAAATGTTTTGTGGATTCCCAAACTTAACCCAACTTTCCATCGGCATGGGGGTGACTGAATTATTATTTTTGGGAGAACTTACCCTTTAAAATGGGTAAGACACAGTTTTGATAAATATCCATATTGTATTTAATCCTAAACATTAACAGTAGCTGTGAAATGTGCAAAATGAGACTCTTCCAGTTTAGTGATCTAAATCATCCTACGATAACATAATGGTTTATTAATAGGCATTAGCCTCGCACTGGAGGATTAGCAGGAGGGGCTCCAATGAAAAATATTACTAATAATCTCATTATCATTGATCTATTTCTAGTTAAGCCAAAACAACCTTGTGCTCTCAGAGCGCTGACAGATGAAAGAAGGGAACACATTATTACTATGAGTATGCTATATAATTTCCTTGTTTGTGTACTGTATATATTAATTGCCATTGATAATTTTGTACACTATATTTGATCATGACTAAATGCTATGATATTCCTACCCCTATTTCTTGCCACATTAACAAAGCATGCTTATCTCTATCATATTATATTGCACTGCAATTGCATATTAAATAGAAAACAATTGTACTGTAGTCTTTCATTTACTACAAAGGTTTCTCATGTGTTATCAATGCATTAAACTGCCGCTATGACACTCTGGGGAATAAATAAAATTAATTCCAATAAGAATAATAATCCATCATATGGCAATACCTAGTAATTTTTCAAGTAAATTGCAGGAATTGCTAAATAGTATCTGCATAACTGGAGCTTGCATGCTGTTAGCACCAATAATTGTATTGTCTACATATTAAACAAATATTCAGTGACCAAAAGTAAAGCAAAAAATGTGTGCATAAAATATAGATTACTCACATGCCGTTTTCAGATAAAGCCCTGTACTAAATACAAGCCATTAACTGAGAGAAAAAAATGTTTGGTATGGCCTCTGCATTTTCCAACACATAATAGAAGGGTCACGAAGATGCAGTGGACCAAGACGTTCTTTTCAGTGAGAGTGCTTTTTTGGCCACAGGGGAAAAACGATGCTTAGATGTCTTGCGTTTGTTTAGTCTGTAAAATACTGACATTAAAAAAAGAAAAGAATACAGCGAAGACGGTGATGCAAAACATATCAAACTTTTTATGAAAATGTTCCACTCTTATGCAGTAACACTGCATGATCGATTGAACGTTGTTTACCGATATTCAATTTTCAGAAATGTATGAGATGACTACCTGCACCTGCTTATCCAATTGTAAAGCAGCAGACTGAAACTACTGTCGTAAACATGCCAATACAGCAGTGCACCACAGCATTCTGTATGTCCTTAAGAGTCATTAAAGTAAAAACTGCAAAAACGTGGAGCATCTTACCTTCATCAAAGAGTCCACCAGAGCCTTCCCATCAGCCAAAGCCTTGTCTGTGCCAACTGTGCTATCATCACCCACTTTGTTATTTACAAGTGGCATGAGGATGACTTGTCCAGAGTCTCAGACTCTGCCACAGCAGGCAAGATTTTGGCCCAGCAGCCCTTCACTTCTCTGGCTGCCGCTGCTCCTCTTCTTCCCCTGTAGGATGCTTCATTCAATGGCTGAGGGTTGAGACAGACTCATTCCCACAGCCGCACGATGCACCACAATATTCCACTCAAATTACTAAACGGCAGGTACCAAACATGCTTTGGATGCTAAAAAAAAAAAAAAAAAAAAAAAAAGGTCCCAA
>OMLP01012665.1:67783-78620 GCA_900302685.1 Spondyliosoma cantharus
CAGAGGTGGGCGAATGAATGGAAAGAAGAAGAAAAAGTGTAATAAACTGATGTAACTCTTAAGCAAGATGCTAATCCTGTGATTGACCCCTTTGGACTGACGCAGGCTAAGACGAACACCTAATCTCATTAACCATCACTGAGAGCAGACAGAGGAGCAGCTGGCTGTCCCTGCCACAGCGGTCCTTTCACTAACTGGAGGGTGAGGAAGCTGTGCTCTGCCACGTCACGCACACCACACTAGATCATTCACTCTACTGGAAAAGACAATAGGATACACAAGTACTTCATTGACAGTGGAAATATCATGCTTTTTATATTGCATTGATTTAGAATTAAGGATTTTACTTATTGATCGTACAGATGGAATATTAAGCTAATTAAATAGCAATGCTTTTGAAGGGATTGAAAGTTGTAGATGGTTCCTTTGTCCTATCAAGCTCTTTTGTGGTTTACTTCCCCTCGGCCACTAGATAATGGATGGCCTCATTTGACCAGGTTGATATAAGGTTCAGCGTTCCAAGCATGAATTCCCTGCCGTGACATGTCTATAGCAGTGTATGCAAGCATGTATAAAAAGGTTTCTGTATGGTGAAAACAGCACAATATAAGAAAAGAAATTATATGTGCATGTGCTGTGACCATGACGACATCATACTAGTGATGTTTACAGTATAACAGAGGAACTAATGTTGTCAATAAGACAGATAAGTTAGGCCTAGAAGTTTGAGCATTTACCTTTTATTAAAAACCCAGAACACGTCAAAAACATAGCAAGACACACTGAATAGAATAAATAATTTATCACTTTTTACCCAAGTAAAAACCCAAGATAAGTTTTTAAAAACCCAAACTCTCTCTTTTTCAGCGCTGTGTAGCCTTATGAGTTTTCCTGAGGGTTCGGCTGGGCATACACTTCCCTGGAGAAGTTACCGCCTCCCTGATGTTGGCAAGTAGGCCTCGCTTGGCTTTGGGCTCCACAGGGGACTTCTGGGAGAGCATGGCAACTTCTGCCTTTAGCGAGGCAATTTCCCTGTCCTTATCAATGTTCTGCAGAAGGACTTCCTCCATAGATTTTGTCTTGATGGAAAAAATACCAAATAAATGTATCAACATTAAATCTACACGAAACAATAATTTCCCTTAAAGTCAGGTTTGTCCAACATGCCTGCATCTAGTCAATCTGCTCAAATTGTATTATTCTTAAAGCCATTGTAAGCATGTTTTTCAATTTGATTGATTTTTTTTTTTGTGACATTTCAATTGCCTCACCTGATCATCAGCCTTCATCTGCAGAGCCTCCAGATCAGCAGATTTCTCCATGAAGCCATCTCTGACTTTCTCAAGTGTGTTACTGAGATCCATCAGCCTTTTCTCCAAGGACAAAATCAACTGGACCAAACATTAAACGTGAAACTGAGCAAGTCATTACATAACCAGACATTTGATTGAGATGCACCATTTTAATTATGTCCTTCCTACCTGTTGTTTGTCCTCACACATCCTCTCTATGGCGCATTTTTCTTTGTAAATCCATTTGAAACGATCATCAGCTGTGGGGGAAAAAATGAGCGGAGTCAAGTTTACCACTCTAACACCACAAGTTTTTTTTTTTTTTTTTTTACTTATTCTGGTGATCAGACCGGACAACGTACAAATCAGCATTATAACAGATTTCAAACAAAGTTGTCTGTATCCATCCAAGATGGCGTTTCCTGAAAGAGGAAGATGTTGAGCTATGCCTGTACAGTGTGCTGACCTGCTTTTTCCGTCGTTTTACATGGTTGAGTCTGGCACGACTGGTTCACTGTTGGAGGTGCACACACTCCTCTAGACGTTAAGGTCTCCAACTCTGACACTTTGCGTTTGAGAGCCTACAGTCGGTAAAGGTAAGAGATTTTAAGTTTTAATAACTGCAAAAATCTGAAGATTCCCACTGTTTGCTCGGTGGCAGAACATGAGACTGTACCACAAAGCCAGTTTGACTATTTGCAATACAAGAACTGAATTAAGTTTATCAGGATTTAACAGTACAGTCTACACAAGCATTTGTAATGAACACAGTCCTAGGTTTGGCATGGGTACAGATTGCCTCAACTTTAAGAGCCACTAAAACAGCTGATTTTTCAGACCTGTTAACAGCTGATTAAAAGACCTGCCTCCACTTTCTCTTGTTCTGCAATGAAGTCATCCAGAGGTACATAGTCATCTTCCAGATTGTTCATGGCACTCTGGTAGGCGTGCTCCTTGATAGCATCCTTGTACAGCTCAAAGGTATTCTCCATCTTCTCTTGGTAGCTCTCCTTCAGCTCTTCTATCTGTCGACTAAACATTAAAAGCAAACCTTATTCATCAAGTTTGGTTTCATTTTGACTTCAATAAAAGATTTATTTCAGGAGATTATGCTGAAATGCCTTCTGACCATTACTGCATTTGTGCACCTGCACCAACCGGTTTGCGTCCTCATGACTTTCAAGGTAAAGCAACTTTAATGCAAAATACAAGCCATACAGCCATTTTGTATTGGGGCGGACAATTCATGTTTTTCAGAAATTGTCCCCCCTGGGATCTGCACCCATGCGGTAACCCTTCAAAGAACCGCAATTCCTTAAATCAAAAAATAGCCTACCTGCGCAGCTCTTCACTCTCCATAATCTGCTGTAACATTGCGTCTCCCATTTCCTTACGAATCTCCATTTCCTGAACCAGGTTTCTTCTTCGCTCAGCCAGGAGTTTTGTCCGCATACTCTCAATCACATTCATGAGCTCCTAGAAGAGTTAAAGTTAACAAGAGAAGAGCGATCACAACAATCCGCACAGTGAATCTTGTAATGAGAAAAGGCTTCTGTAAACAAGCCCCAAACAATTTACTACATAAATGTAAAGGCTTAAAGCCATGCTTTTTGCTCTGAGGCAGTATTCAAGCATTGGATGCTTTAAGCTGAATGCCAACTACAGCATGTTCACAGTGTTATATCGCACAACGTTAAAAAAAAAAGGGAGAAAGAAATTGCTGGATCCCCAAGTCTCATCCTTCATCCAAGTTTCATAGAAATGTCTTCTTTTAGTGATCCAAAATAAAATGAATGGTGCCATTTCTGAAACAATGTTTGAAAGGTCATATTGAGCAGCAGTTGTACATTCTGGGGCAGCAAAGACATGTTAGCCTCTTCTTCCTCATCAAGCAGCTCCTCCTCAGACAGGTAGCTCTCCAGGGCCTGGCTGTCAATCACCCCATTCCTCACCAGAGGTTTGCCATCCCGGCCGACCAAACAGGGAGCCAGAGATTCCAGAGGCTTGTCTGGGATCACCTGCACCACCTACAGAAAACAAAAAAAGGTAAGATTAGTGGTGTTGGAGATGTCCCGCGGCTAAATTCCGCATCCTCTCATGTCATCAAGCTCTCAGGACTAACCTGTTTGGCAACAGCAGAGAATTTCATAACATGGAGGGTCTCGTCATAGGTGGAGGCACACTGGTTAATGTTGACGATCATCGACGCTTTTCCTTTGCCGCAGAAAACGGCCTGGAAGAGCTTGGTGAGCTTACTCTCTCTGAAAGGGATGTAGCTGTTCTTCATTCTGATCAGGAAAAGAGGAGTTTCACAGTGCGGAAGCATTTAAATCATTATGGGTCATGTTAAGCAACGTAATATAAATGTTCAAAGCATTGGCAACTTCTGTCAAAAATACACTTCTGTATCCAACCAACTGTACCGGTCAGTCTGATTGTTGCGCAGGGCAGTGATGCACTTCCCCAAAATGAGCAGTGAGTTGTTTATGTTCCCTGCCTCCTTCAGCCTCTCTCCAAACGTCTTGGTTTTGTTGCATCTTTCCGAGCCAGCCAGGTCACACAGAGAAAACCTGAGAAATGCAGTCGAGATATTTTTTTATATTGGTGGTCGTTTCATGGTGATGGAGCTACCATAGGTCAGCAAGACTCCGTTCTTTATCACAATCACGTCTCGTGTTAATCCTCTCTTCCTCTCACTGGACAACTACTTGACAAACTATGAGTAGGTAAGAAAAAAAAAAAAAACAACATAAAACATAGTTTACACATTACCAATGAGACACTTACTCTGAGACCCATTTAACTGTGCTGCCATCGACCTTCAGTAGCTTCATGGTAAATATGCTGTGGCTGTAAGGAAAGCTGGCGTGAGATTTGAGAACAGAAAATGACACCATGTAAAGAAGCGGGACATCAAAGTTTGCCTTCTGCTCGACGACTGGTTCATCTTCGTGGCTGCGGCACTTCTGTTTTTGTTCCCAAACTGGAGGAGTTTGCAGGCTTCACCCAGGGTCTGGATGTTGATCCACCTGAGATCTGAAAAAGAAAAAAAGAAAAAGAAAAAAAAAGACACGCATTGCAATTTAATGTTAAGCCTTAGGATTACAGTTTGTACGTTTCTACCAACTTAACGCAATGAAGACACGCTGACACCTTTGACGTAAGCGTTTCCAGCACCGTCGTCACACACTCTCAGAGAAGCACGTTTCTTGGACTTTGTGCACGGGGAAGACTGAAGCAGATCGTACACGCACTCATTGTAGATTTCAAAGAAGGCCACCCATAGCGTAAACTGGCTGCTGCCTGCTTCTGTTGGGCTGCTTGCTAACACTACATACACAAATACAGAGGACAACAAAAGGCCAAAGAGTGAAATGGAAAGATCTGAAGATTGATTTGCCATTACTCTTCTTGCCCAAGATCTTGCAGCTTTAACACTGATCACTCATTACTGTTTCGACATCACTCTGCATCATATTTTCAGCGTGTACAATGAATTATGGCTACCAGTTTGTTCGTGGGACAAAGAGGAGGATGAGAGGGCGGCAGTGGAACAGGGCAAGGACTCTAAACCACCACTGGCTCTGAGAGGATCACACTCCTAGACGGGAGAAAAGAAATATGCATTACCTGCAGACAGCATCGAGGTCAACAATGCGTCTACACCGCCTGAGGAAACATCAAGTTTTTCCTCTCACTTCTTTGACTGAAGCAAAAATAGCAGCTTTAGCACTTCTCTCCTGCTTGACTTGGTCAGCATCCAGATACTGTGCATCATTCCTGAGGTATGGCTTCAGGTCCATCCCCTCATACTGATGGCCTGCGATGTAGTGAAAGGTGGCGTCCAGCACTCGGGGGAGTATTCCCGGCTCTTTTGGAGTTCCTAAAAAACATTTCACACCATACTTAGACTGGCAGAGGAGTTAGACTAGAGAGGAGAACAGGACTGGCGTTCAATATCAAAATGATGTTGTCTTTTCGTGTTTACCTTGGATTGTGTAGGTTTTCCCAGCATTGGTTACACCGTAGCTGAATATCAGTGCATTCTTCCCGTCCAAGAAATCGTACATTTGGCTTTTGACAGTATCCTCAAACAGCTCAGATTGTGTCTTCCCTGGTCCAAAAATCTAAAAAGCCAAACGCAAAGCTGCTCAGTTGGTCTTCCAACAAATGTTCTGGCAGCTAGATTAACAGAGCTACAAATGTCAAACGTTGAAGACCTGCGAGAAGGAGAATTTGTGGAGTGACATGCCGATGCCTTTCTCACTGCTCTTCATGGTGGCAGAACCCTTTGGTGCATTCAGTGTCACTGCCTGGCTGTTTTCAATCACTACACAACCCTGAGGGAATAAAACAAGCCGTCAAGCCATAAGCGTCAGTGGAGGAAAATTCTTAAAATGTGTATTTTCAAAAACTTTTGTCTTCACTCAACTTTTAAGCATTTCAAGGGCCCATGGGAACTATAGGGAGGGTCCTCTTATTTATATGGCTAAATGTAATACCAGCCCCACAGCCCATCCAAGTACTTTTCATACGGTCCCTTATGTTGGTGGAAGTCCGACTCACAATGCAGATAAAATTCAACACTTGTCCCATTCAGTGTCATGACTTTCGATCATTTGACCTTTCCTTACTATACTGTACCTGATCTTCACTGTCTGAGAGCTCCTCTCTTGAGAAGGGCCTGACTCGGAGGTAAACTCTCATGGTCTGCTGCTCAGCAACACCTGGCATGTCATTCTACAGACAAGGAAGACATCCATCAGCCTACAAACTTAACATCGGCACACTGACTTTAGGGATTTATTGCAGTCCTTTTGAACAGCTAATGATAGAGCCAACTAAACTCAACAGGCACAGGGACGCTTACTCAGCAGTATTATGATTATTCAATGAGTTCAAACTGGAATCTGAACCGTTGTATTGTTTTATGAAAACAAAATAAGGGAACACAGATCACCTGCTGGGATGAAGTTCTGACAGCAGGACCACTCCAAGTCAAGTCCATGTCAACAGGCTCCATATAGTTGCTTTCGTCAATGGTTAAATCAACAGTTGTACTCATCTTGAAGCAAGGAATCTCCAAAATGTCTATTAATTCAAGTGCAATTTCTTTATCTGCCCCAAAGTTGTAATTGATTCTCTGCACATATGCAGATTTAACAGTCTACACAGTTAGATGATAGATAATACACATGAAATTCTGACCTTAAAACTGACTTATTTCACTTTATGAGTTTGCTCATCTTCCGCTGAATGCCAGGGGGAGCCTGTAATCAATTCTAATTGAAAGCAGGTGAAGTCAAGCAAATCACAGAGAATGACCAACCAGCTCAGAGAACTCTGCTCCAGCTTTACTGAGTTTAACCCCAGTATGTCAAATATGAGTTGAATGCAATAAAAGATTGTACTGCAGGCAAAGGCAATAACCAGATTTATTTATTTCTACGTAAAAAAAATGAATTTTTAGGGCAGGAGAAACGTTAACCTTTTAAAATGAATACCCATATAGTACCAGGACTTGTTTTCCATCAGTCACTGAATGCTACTTTAATATCCTAAAGCAGATATTTGTGTTTCCAAGTAATTATTTCCTAAGAATGCTCAAATCCAACGATGAGAGACCCTATATGATTAGGAATGTGACCAGTGCCAAACATTGTCACATATCAGAATCTGGACTCCCTATATTAACTCCCACTCCTAACACTCTTCTTACTTGAAATGTAATGTAATCTAAGTTTTATAAGCAATGAACAAGTCATGCTTGATTCCATATATGTAGGAGTTTTGCTGCTACAGCCTTTGTCTCATATGGCCATAGCTCAAGGAGTCCATCTTTGCTAATGTAAGCAGACTTCAGTTACGGCTGTGTAACTAACTTTCTCTAATTGTGTTGCGTTATGCTTTGGTATTCAGTATTATTCTGTAATTGTTAGCACACACATTTACGTTAGTGTGTGTTTCTGAATAACAGTGTGAATGAAATGAAATGTGTAACCTTTATTTCTGGGTCAAAGAGTTTTATTTTAAACAAATAAATAATGCAGTATAGCCAGTGATTCCTCTTTCAGTAGGATGCTTTTCTGATGCAAGCATGACCATGTTACACATACTGCACTTTTCTCCATTAACATTAAAACTGTTCAATAGACAAATGGGAAAAATCATTTTTTGTACTGTTAGGGATACATTTTATATGGAGTTTGATTTTGGAAATGTAAATCCAAAAGGTGTAGTTATTAGATATCTGCACAGACCACCTCTGTTAGGCATTGTTGTACAAGTAAGATGCTTTCAGCTGCAATGTAAAATAATGGCCACCTAATATTTGACAAACCTGCTCTCTCAAGTTTTACAATCCTACATCAGGACATTCAATTCTTTAACTGCACTTCAGACAGCTTAATCTTGAGCAATAATTTAGTTTTATGTAATTGACAGTGAAATCAGGTTTAGATCCCTCTGTTCAAGTGTTCCAGTTCACAACACATATGGCATTTTTAGTGAGAATTTTTTGTTGGACAAAGTTCTGTTTTGATCAATTATCAGATGTTGAGTACATTTGCTGGAGATGGCATTTATGTAACGTTCCTTCAACCCCTCCCCCCCAAAATGTTTAATGCAACTTCAAAGTTTAATGGCACGTTGCTAGAACCCTGTAACGCACACAAAAATATTCACGCTTCCCATTTTCAGAGCCCAGCCAATGATAACCACATCAAAGTTTTCTCATTTTCTTTATTCAAATCATCCGCATCATTTATGCGTCAGCGATGGTAACCTCAACCTCTACACCTGGTTCAATGCTGATGGAGGTGATCTGCTTGACGATCTCAGATGGACTGTGCAGATCAATCAGGCGCTTGTGGATCCTCATCTGGAAGCGATCCCAGGTTTTGGATCCTTCACCACAGGGAGTCTTTCTGGTGGTGATGCGCAGAGTCTGAAAACAGGCAGAAAAGGCAGACTTAGCTTGACGGTCATTTCAGAAAATACTGTAAAAAGCATGTTCATAGTTGCTAGAATCCTGTTAAACCAATCAGCATCTAGCAGGGAAATTCTACTACTTTGACAGACTATTCAGCGTTAAAAATTGTCTGTCTTCGCCAATATTGTCCATAAATGTATGAACGTACAACAAAACATTTGTTACTGTTTCAACAGGGGAGAATCCAATAAGAAAGCCATTACAGTGAATGTACTTCAGTACCTTGGTTGGCATGCGGACGGGTCCCTTCACCTTCAGGTTCTTCTCCTTAGCCCCACGGATCAGGTCAGCACAGACTGAGGATTATGAAAAGACAAAAACCTTAACAAAAGCAACCTGCACTCACATCATATTACTTGTAAAAGCCATGGCTCAGAATAGCGTATACAGTCGTCAGGGTTCATCAGGTAGAAATTTTATCCTCATAGCTCAGGTCCGTTACATTCTCATCATAAACAGTATTGAGCCAACTCACCCTTCTCCAGAGATTTGACATTGCGGCTGGTAAGGGTGATGCGGATGCGGTGAATGGCGACCTCAGTCTCAACAGGTGCCTTGCCAGTGTCCTTGAAAGCCTGCATGTGAGGAAATGAGTTTTCAAAAATCTGTCCAGAGTAACTGTAGAAATACATAACTTGCAGATTTTTACCATTAAGGAATTTGGACAATTCCTTAAAATGTGGTTTGGTGATGTAAATCCTGACTACTGACTTTATGGCAATCCCTGATATCCACTGATATTTTACCCTTATAATTGAAAAGTCAGTATAGTAATTTGATTTCATTCCACATCACACACGTTGGAGAATTACGTGTAGCACGTAAACGCAGCACCAGCCAACTAGCACGTGGGTCGTTTACTATTTCATTTAACAAGCCTAAACTAAGATTAAATGCGTTTTGAAGCAAATTCCGTTTGCCTGTGGATACATTCTGGCTTCAATTTCTTCCATTGGCCTTGGTCCCTCATAATCGGCGTATATAAGAACTAGTTGATTTTGGTCAACTGTCTATTGTGCTAATGTTCGTTTTAATAATATGCCAACTTATATTTATGTCTGAAGACGTTGGCAAATATAACCCGTCCATCTTCAGATTCTAGCTTGTTTGGGATTTTAGACTTTGAGCGACCATAAACATCACAATAAGATCAGTTTTCAGCGAGACAATGTTAGCTACAACGTTAACGTTAGCTGTATTAAAGCTTTAACTGCAAGCAAATGCTGCTGGTGAATTTTAAAGCATGCCGAATTATAAATTCAGTCACAAGGACTGTGGAAATGTATAGTCTTTTGTAGTTCCGTGGTTTTAACTTGGTCAATACGCAGTTTATTATTAAAAACGTCCAGGCTCTAAAGAATAAGTGGCGGGACGTCTACTGCCAGCAAAATATGCTGTCGGCGTTAGCCAATCGACTCTGTCGACTTTTGACGTCCAGGTTAAGATATATAATTACGAAATAACTGAACAGAAAGCTTCTTGAGAAATACTAACAAGTATAATAAAACAGCACATACCATTGTGAATACCCCTGACCGACTTATTCGGAAAAAATTCAAGCGAACAGCGGTGAGCCAGGAATGGGAGCCACCAACGTGGTTAGCTCTTCACGAAAAAGGGCTGACAGAGGCCTGTTTCCTGGTTATGTACTGTTCATCCGGGGTTCTCATGCTTCTTCTTTAGTGTTTCATCCTGACCTTAACCAACAGCGCGATCCAGTGGCTGTGTTTGACTATTGAATTTAAAGCAGCGCTGTTCTCTCTACAACCACTGGAGGACAGTATATGTATAGCATAGTATAACTCTTCAGAACTGTCGATCCCATCAGTCTGTTCATTTAATTAACTATTAATCAATAAGCGATTAACGACTAAGATCAGCATGAATTCGTACACAAATAATCAGCATAAAGGATAAAGCGACTAGTGACAGTGAATTTCGGCGGTATGACCAGGCTCCACCAGTGTGATGGCAGATTAAAGTAAAAAAGAAAGAACGAATCATGCTAAAACACTTGACAAAAAGGAAACAAACCAAAAAATCATCTAATCATCTTCCCTTATGTGAAGTAGGGATGGGTCAAATTAAATCAAAGAAACATGTTATTGATAAAATATATTCAATATAATACAGTTCGATGGTACGGATGATTATGGTCTGAGTTTTATACATGACACATATTATGAAGAGCAATTACAATCATGATCAATACCAGATTTGACACAACGAATGAAGAGATGCAGTTCACACTTGTGATCACCAGATGTCAGTGAAGTACCCACAACACTCGACAATTGCTGCCCCGTCTGTGATTTAAAGGTAGGCACAACAAGATAGGCTTCCATCCGGCAAAGTTTTGCACAATAAAACAGGCATATTTGAATAAGCTCTTGCATTGCTAAAACCAAATGTGATAGACTACTGCGAAAAAGTTTGAGGTTACTTACAAATGTCCTTATTTTTGAAAGAAATGCAATATTTTTCAACTAGAATAACATTAAACTAATCATAATTACAGTCTTGACATCAATGATGTGGTAAATCATTATTATTA
>OMLP01012665.1:78640-114526 GCA_900302685.1 Spondyliosoma cantharus
ATCATTATTATTATTATTATATTATCAAATATTTACAGATTTGTACCAAGGACCATTTTCAGCAACAGTGACTCCTGTGGTGCGATGCCTTGTGCCATGTGTTAGCAAATCCATAGTTGTTGTGATAGAAGGCTGTGGGGCCGCCCAAGTAGCTCAGTGGTCCAGGGCTTGTATCTGCACCTGCACCATGTGGCCCTTTGCTGCATGTCATCCTTCCTGTCTCTCTCCTGTTTCCTGTTTTCTGTTGATCATTAGAAAACCCTTGTGTAATCATATACACACAGCTAAAAACTATTGTGCTGATTAAAACTGGCCTTACTTTGGCTAGCTGAGTGTCGGGAGCGTCGGCATTTGTCAGTTCATTTTAAGACACAAAATGTCCAGGACATATAGAACTTGAGGAAGGCCATCGCTCCATTTTGCAACACCATGCCATAGCGAGTGGCCTGCTCTTGATGCGAGCCATGACAGGGTATTGATCCACAGCACAGCTCCAAACTATGCAAGAACTATTTAGGCAGGAAGCAGTCAGCTGGTATTCTGTCTATAATGGAGTGACAAGTGCAGTTACCAAATCTCAACCTTATTGAGCCGTTAAAGCAGCTTCAGTGTAGAGAAATACCATCAGACTGTGGCTGGGATGGGTGCTGGTAGATAATACCAACGATGTTTTGGTCGGTTCCAATTACTTAATCAGTTAGTCCGGCTATACGAGACTCAGGTTGACATAAAAGCATACTGATAGGCCTACTTCCAGTCAAAAATGTCATAATCATCATAATTGAATTGAATTGAATAATATTCTATCATTTGTTTATATAATAATGTTGCCAATCATTCAATTTCGTGAATGATATGGTAACTGAGTGCATATTGTTACATTACTACACTGTCCTTTCTAACGAACTTAAATAACATAATCCATATAATTTGCTTAAATCATTAGGCTTTTCTTTTGAAGGATGAAAGCGGAAGTCGTGTTCTGTGTTGTCCATGTATCGCTGCGGGTCAGATTCCTGAACAAGTAACGGAACCGGGGCAGTGGCTGCCGGTGCCAGAAAGTTGTTTTGTAGAGACTCGTCAAGATATCCCGAGAGTTTTTGACTGTACCAATTATGATTCTGAGGGTGTAGTTATTGAAAAGAACAAGAGCAGTCCTTAATTTGGAGATTTGACTTCATTTTTCTGTGCGTCATGGATTCCAAACGCAGGCCGCCGCCAAGTGACAGAGGAAAAGTTGCCCGTTATCGTCGTTGACACGGAGTAAGTCGACACATCAGATGAGGAGATGAATTTCGGTGTCCCCGCTAATTCGCTGCTCCTTTTCCGGGCCTGCGACGAAGGGGACTATGAGACCGCGCGGGGCATCCTGGAGCCCGGAGCCCCGAAAGAGTCCGGGCGGCAGAGCAGGCTGCGGTCAGAGGCTGGGTCGGAGTGCAACATCGCGGACATGTTGTCTCTGGTACCGGTGGACTGTACGGACGAGGAGGGGAACACCGCCCTGCAGTTCGCGTCGGCCAGCGGTCATGAGAACCTGGTCCGGTTTTTGCTGCGAAAGGGAGCCTCGGTGGACAGCCGCAACAACTACGGCTGGACCCCGCTGATGCAGGCTGCTCGGTGGGGAGCTCGTTGAACTATGTTCAGTGACACACCACACTTCATTCAAAAATCAGTCTATTTTACGCATCCTGTCTTTTCCTGGCAGTTGGCATTGTAAAACTATAACACAATGATTTATTTGTGTTATATTTTAAAGGGATGTGTGTGTGTGTGTAAAACGTTTGCCTGTTACGTGAACATCTCTTGGGCAATTGAGCAGATTATTTCATGGAGTTTGGTGTATCAGAATGTTCTGTAATAACTTCATGATCATTTTTGATGATCATTGTTTCTACAAAGGGCGTATTAATGTTGATTTGATCAAAAGGCTGTAACTGTCAGTGTCGTGAAACTTTGACAAACAGCCCTTAGGAAATCATAACTGTTCAACTTGAATGATTTTATGCCTCTGTCTCCTGTCTTGGAGTTTTCGTGGATTTGACCTAACACGAGCATTATTAGAAATGTTTCCCAATAGTCCACAAAGAGGGTATAAGATAGCACAATTGATTATTGATTGGTCAGGAAAATAAAATAACACCGATAAGTCTAAAAGTGGGTCACAAGAAAGGTCTGCATTTCAACACCTGCCTAGGGCCTTTCTATAAAGCGAATAAATGTGCCAGATGCACAAGGCATGAACTTGATGACTTTCCCTCAGGGACTTAATGAAGTATGACCTAACTTAATTGGGTAGATTGAGGTATGTAACAAAACCACGTCTTGTCAACCCTCTCACTTGATTCAGTTTAGAGACGAACACTCCAATGCATTTGCAAAATTTGTGATGAACGGTTGTGAAGTGGGGGAAAAATGGATAATTTCACTCTCTGTGTCTCTACTCCTACACCCAGGTTTGGTCACCTGACTGTTGCCCACATCCTGCTGGAGAATGGGGCGGAAATTAATGGACGGAACAGGCTGGGTGCGAGTGTGCTGACTATGGCGGCCCGTGGAGGACACACTCATGTGGTCAAGCTACTCCTTGAGAGCGGCGCTTACGCTGATGACTATGATCATCTGGCTGTCGCTGCAGAGGCAGTCTCAAATGGCAACAACAACAACAGCTGCAGGTGTGGGTTGTTTTCACACAGGCATTATACCTGCTCATGGACTAAAACAAAACGGAATTGTATATATTCTCTGTCGTCTTTGTTAATCCTTTCGTGGGAAACTGGTTTGGCTCTGTCCCTCTTTCTCCACAGTGCCGCCGGTTTTGGAGGAGGTGAAGGCTGTCCAGGAGGAGGTGGCAGAGAATTCATGGACATCACTGCCCTGATTGTGGCATCTCAGCATGGCCATGAGGCTGTGGTGCGCCTGCTGCTAGAGTGGGGCTCTGATGTCAACTTTTCCCAGAAGACCACTGGCTGGGGACCGCTGATGGTGGCCACTCTCAGTGGGAAGGTGGGGTCAATAGATAAAGCAAGATGGATGGATGGATGATACATTTTGGGAATTGTAAGTGTGATTTGAGATACTGGAGCAGCTGGCGTTATAAAGCTATGTGTGTCTTGAAGGTGGCTGTGGCTCAGCAGCTGGTGGAGCGTGGAGCTGACCCAGACCGAGTCAATGTTCTGTCCAAGACAGCCTTTGAACTAGCCATGCAGCTGAAACAGAGAGACGTCAAGGCTTACTTGGACTCCATCACCACCGTCAGACCCCAGACAGGTAAGACTTTCCTCTACAAAGCTTGTTGTACAATGTTTACAGTGTAATTGTAATGAATCAGAATCAGAAAAAGTGTGTAGGAAAAGGACTTGTTTACACATTATTATACTGTAAACATCATAATCCTGCATTGTTATGTCGCATACATAGTATAATGCCGTTTAATGCTTATATGAAAAGAGATCAAATTGTTACAAAATCAAAGCGTAGAATAAGATATTTAGGACAACATGGTGAGAATGGTAGCAGTAGGAGAAATACAAATTAGAAACAATTTTTATGAAATTTGGAAGAAGTTCAGTACAGCTTCATGAGCTGTTCTTGTTGGTTTCTCTTGGGCTCTGCCGTGTTTTGCTTCTTCGATGGTAATACCAGTTTTCCCGGCTATTGAATATTTAATTTTGTTTTGGTCTGAGAGTTTTTTCTATTTGACTTTGATTTTGTCGAAGCACTTCTTTAATGTTGAACTACAGTTCAACAGGATGTGTTGAACTGTCTCTATCTTGTTGGCACAAATAACAACCTATCCCTGTCTCTGTCTGTGTTGCCGCAACTAGAATGCAGCTGTCTTTACGCTGCAATTTACACGGATGTGAGAGTGAAACTGTTAGCTCTCTGCCTCTTTGATGTTTAATAGCTCTTATCACCAGTAGTTCAAGTTTTACATCAGTTTTCATGCTTGGTCTTTTAAAGCTCTGGCTGGGGCAATAATACCAAGAAAAAGAGCTAAGGGCTTAATTTCCACTTTAAAAATCCTATTCTTGCCCCCCCCATTTTTATACTTTCATGTTTTTGTTTCTTGCTTTAGTCTCTGAATGTTGTTCAGTCCAAATGCAAGAAGACCTAAATTGATAAAGATGATGATGCGCTTACATGCTTGAAGCCGTGAGCTTAGGGGGGCAGCAGGGAGTACTTTGCACTGTTTGTTGCCCTGCGTTTCGCCTCCCAGACACGTATAGGCCGCCCTATCTACTGACTGCATATAAAAATGGATGACGTGTCTCTACTTCCTCCCACCGGTGACATCATTTTGAGTCTGAGTCTGTCCAGTAGTGATCATGGTTTGGAGCCGTGGTACGGAGGCCACGCCCATACACACATCCAACCCAATCGAGGAGTAGACAGTCATGATGTCACACCCCCCTTTTTATATCATCAAATAACTAATTAAAATCCAACTTATTAGCAAAATGAAGACATGAACATACGTCCGCATGATAAGAATGAACTAAAATGACAGAAACCTTCTTTGGGAAAAATGTATTTGATGTGTAATTTGAGTTTTTTGATTTGGCCCATGTCACGTCTGTTAACATGGAGGGGGCGGAGCTAATCAAGATGTTCGGGCTTTTTTGGTGAGCTTGTCATTTGTCCGTCATTATGTACAATCAATGGCCCTACCTTATTGGTGAAGGTTGTTAGGGCTGTAAGCAAACTGAGAGGAGTACCTGTAGACACTACTCAGGGCTTAAAAATACTGGTAAGTATTCAGTTTTCTAGTTACAGCAGAATGTTTTTAATGTATCTTACAGATCTCTACTTTGACCTGTTTCTTAGTTCTTTTCTGTGTTCGAGTTTGCTTCGTGCGAGTGGTGAGCTCTGCAGTGATTTTGTTTCTGTTTATTTACCTAACCCCACCACACTGACAGATGACTCTGAGCTATGTGGAGTTTTGCCAAGTAGGACTGTTTCAAAAGTAATTCAGAACCCTTCTGTTCTCAGTCCTCCTCTTTTCTTCACAGACGATGAGAGAAGAAGACCAGATGTGTTCAGTGCCCTCAAGTTGGGTGAGTTCAATTAAATAATTCATAAGAAAAGATACATCAGAACTCCAGGTAAATCATGTTTTGTTTGTAAAATAAACTGGTGATTTTGTTGAAAAGAAAAACACAAAAAAAAGTCCAAATTAATCTGCATATTTATGTATCCATATATGTATGTTGACCCAGGAAATTCCCAGCTAGTAAAAGAAATCTTGGAGGAGGATCCGACTCAGGTGAATTCATCCAATCAGGAGGGAGCATCGCCTCTCATGATGGCAGCAGTCAGCGGTCAGTTAGAAGTGGTGCAGCTGATGGTTGAGAAGAATGCAGACATAGACAAGCAAGATGGCGTCCACGGGTGGACCGCTTTAATGCAGGCCACCTATCACGGGTAAGACAGAGCTGCAGGTTTATTATGATACACTTGTTGATGTAGTGGGCCATTAAATCAAGATCATAAAATCAGGAAATGTGATGGGTTATGAAGTCATGTGATAATGTAATTTTGTACATACACTGTGTATGCTGGCATTATCATCAGTCCTTTCCACTCTTTCTTTTACGTTCTCTCTTCACACTTCTCCTTCCAGAAATAAAGACATTGTGAAGTACCTGTTAAGTCAAGGAGCTGATGTCAACCTTCGAGCGAAGAATGGCTACACAGCCTTTGATTTGGTTATGCTGCTGAATGATCCAGGTACTCCCATTACCATCAATTTCTATCCCTTTGAGAAAATGTGCTCAGACTGAACAAACAATCCCTTCCTAATATACTGCCATGATTAGCAGGATTATTAAATCAGGTGTCTGTCATTTGTGAAAATAGCGGTACCTTCCTGAAATGAATGATAGCAGATATTTGTCTTTTATTATTATATTATATTGTTTAAAATCGTCAAAATTGAGTAGTCAGTATGTCTTTCCAGCAAATGGACAGCAACACTTGACACAGTCGATGCTTGGAGAATCCCGCGAATCCTCAACTTATTTTCTCTGTCTGCTTTGAATTTTCTCAGACACTGAGTTGGTGCGTCTGTTAGCATCAGTGTGTATGCAAGTAGACAAGGACAAGTCGAAACACCGCGGCAAAACCTTAGTGACTCGCTCCAAAAGCCGGCAGTCTCTCAACAACGTCCCTGTGCCACCTGACGACAAGGGAGGCCTTAAGGTAAAGAAAAAATCTTCATGCTGTAGGTTTGAATAATCCATACCATGTAGTAGTTATTTGTATATAATTTAAGTCAAACGAAATTTACAAGTCACATTTCATCTATGATGTCATAATTATGATGAAATGTTATGGTAAAGAAAATCAGCTGGTTCTATAACTCTACTCCACGACACGAACATGTTTGACTTCTCTCCCCTTCCAGTCCTGGTGGAGTCGGATGTCAAACCGGTTCCGACGACTCAAGTTGACTCACACCCTGAGGCACGGCCTTTCATCCAACCGCTTGGCTCCATTTCCAGACGATGCTGAAACTTCACTGGACGCCACGATGAAGGCGAATAGGAAGCCTGCCGCCGCGTCTAACGGGACGCTGGCACAAGCCCCTGCCCTGGGAGGAAATGACATCAGCACTGCCTGGGCAGTTAAGAGCAAAGATGCTGGTGAGACACAGTGATGTGATTGTCATCTGTATTGTCCAGACATTGGCCCACTGAGAGTAACTGGCCTTAGATGTGTACATGATTGAATTTAAAACAAATGTCACACAGAAGTTGTATGTTATAAGATGTAGTAAAAGAATGTGTAAATGTGACTTGTTTTCCATTTTTCAGGTCTTTGCAGGGCATCATCAGAAAAGGAGGACTTTCTTATAACTACTATGGTAGGAGTGATGGATTGGCTATGAATTATGTTTCAGCGTGCATTTCTTCAAACTTTGACGGTGATTATGATAAATTACATGCAGGATGTCAGAAAGCTAGCATGAAAGAGCCCTTGGTTTTTATGTTGGTGTAAAAATCTTTCATTTATGCTGTATTAAAGGTTTAGGTTTAGTTTTCACTTTGAGACTGTTTCAATAAGCGCTGTATAAATAAAACGTATGATTATTATTTGCAGCGGTGTTGTAATCATACCATGTGTTCCATCTCCTCCAGCTCAGAAATGATGCTCCCTTGACCCGACTGCCAAACGACAAGCTGAAAGCAGTGATCCCTCCCTTCCTGCCTCCGTCCAATTTTGAACCGTGGAACTCGGATCGTTCGCGCCTACTCAGGGATGGAAAGAGTGAGGCGCCCCGTCTGCCCATGCCACCCCAGAGGAAGCTGAACAGTAGTGGAAATTCGGATATTGTGAGTATTTGTTTGGGGATGTTTTTTCCTAAAGTCGTCTACGTGTTTGTCATCACCTCTCCTCCTTCTCTCTCCTTTTTATGTTAGACATCTATCAGTCGTGTGGTTAGCAGATCCATTAAGTTTCCCAGCATCCCAAAAGGGCCCTCCTCCTCCTCTCCTTCAAACTCTGGCCATTACCACTCCCCACACTCCTCAGGAGGCTCAAATGGAGTTGCAGGGATCAACAGGGACTCTCACAACCGTTCAGGTTTGTACAAACACAGACAAATGTGAATGTAGTCTGACACAATGGGAAATGGATTATATTCTCAAACCTTTTTACTTCCACCAGGGGGCAGTGCAGACAGTGTTCTCTCCCAGATAGCAGCCCAAAGGAAGCGAGCGGCAGGTCTGGTTGATGTGAAGGCGCAAGCTCCAGAGAAACAGCACAGCCAGACACAGAGCCAACCCTCACTGCCACCCACAGGACCTGGCCTACCACTGCCTGATATTAGCCTTCCTGACATCCACTCCCACCCCAGCCTGGTCGCTTCTGACATCCACTCGCGGAGGGTCTGTGTTTTTGTTTCTTTTCTGTCATTGTTTTAGGTTTGTGAAACAGCCCACGCTAAATGAGAACCTCCTGTCTTGTCAGTGAAGTGGTGCTACTGCTCACCTTTATTCCTCTTTAGAAAATGGAGCTGAAGAAGAGACCTCAGTCTGGGAATTCCTCCACCTCCAAGAGCACGTCGCCCACTCTGACTCCATCTCCTTCCCCGACACCTAAGCCTCCTACTGGGCCGGGAGACTCCCTGTCCTCAGCCTCTTCCCATCCTCGCTCCAAGAGCAGTGGTGGCTCCAGCAGTGGAACCATAACTGATGAAGGTGATAACATGTTGAATTCAAAACTCAACTGAAAGTGTGATTCTGCTGCTACAAGTTTTGGACCAGTTGGACCAGGGAAACAATATATTTATAGATATGCTCAACTTTTTATTAGTAATGATTAGTAATTAAAACAATTAGCTGTGTTGGAAGCTGAATCCTAAAAACTTGCTTTGAGGATTTCAGGTGCTGTTCATTTATAATGTGCAACAACAACATTTAGCCAGTAACTTAACCTCACTTGTTATGACTGACATTTTTGACTTTGTTTTAATTACATTTCTGATACTACAATCCCATTGACAAGTCATTAAAAATATGCATATCCATTCAGATCTAAATCTGTAACCACAAGGTAAAAATTGAGATGCAGATATTTTAATTAAATGGCCCAGCTCTACCATACACACAGCCTGAAATGAACAAAGATCTTATAGTATGTGAACCATGGGCCATGACGATAAAATAATCAACGCACATGAAAGCACACAACCAAAATCTATGTGTAGACTCCATGGCGATGAGTGCCAAGCTTTATCTCTCATACTTTATGTGTTTTTTGTCTTTTTCAGATGAGCTGTCTAGTATATTGAAGAAACTGTCCCTGGAGAAATACCAGCCTATATTTGAGGAGCAGGAGGTATTCTATCATTTCTGTCAAAGGGGAATTCAAAAACATTTTCCTTCTGAGATGAAGTCTGTTTTTCCTTTGTCGACTTCTCGACATGAAAGAAACTGCCCTGCCATAGCTGAACAGCAGCAGTGCAGTGCAGTAGACTTAGTGGACAGTATATTTTGTGCTCATATCGAACCAAGAAAATGATGTCTGTGATTTGTTACACATGTTTCATACAGTGTTTTCATCAGTGTTTGTGTTTTCTATTAGGTGGACATGGAGGCGTTCCTGACTCTAACAGATGGAGACCTGAAGGAGCTGGGCATTAAAACAGATGGACCCAGACAGCAGATCTTGGCTGCCATATCAGAGCTCAATGCTGGAAAGGTGCATTTGGTTAAACATATATTATGCTTCCAGTGTTGTTTCCAGGAATCTCTGTGCTTATAGTTCTACTTTTTCCCCCTTCCAGTTTTCCACATTATAACTCAACAATAATGTCACAATAAGCTGTTAACATTGTGAGCCAGCAGAGATAAGTAGAATTACTTTGAACAAGGATGGAAATTTGCTAAAAGAAACAATTTATGGTGGATAGAGGAGACACACGATATGTGAAAGTATAGTATCATCTTTGTCTAAAAATGATGACTGGTTTATAACGACTGTGGTTGGCTTTCATCAGGGCCGAGAACGGCAGATCCTTCAAGAGACCATCCATAACTTCCAGTCTTCCTTTGGCAGCAGTGCCAGCAACCCAAGACAGCCAGGTGAACCACGCTGTGAGTGTCCGAGGTTTAAAGTAAACTATGAACTGTGGTGGAGAATTTGGAGCACCAGCACTCGCAAAGACAGCATCATAATCTGGCCTTGTCTTGATGTCTGATTTTCTCTCTCTACACCTTTCTTCATCAGCACCAACAGGCTGGATGAGACACCAGGTTCGCTCATCCAACAAAAGGTAACCCAGCAGCCCTGATGCCCACCAGGACGTACACCCAAGGTACCTGAAATAAGTGTAAACTGCTGGTGACCTCTAGTCAAGGCACTAATAATATGGAGTCTTCTGAACGCCAGTGTCCCAGAACACTAGTGGTGTTACTGCGAGAGGACGCTGCAGCAAAACGACCAACCAGGCCCTGATAAACTGCCTTTATGAGACCCTCCAGGACCAAACTGCCTTAAAGATTTCTTCTTATGGATCCTAAAGCAGGGGAGGTGTGACAGGGCTGGCTGAGTCCAGTGCCCTGCTGCTCTATGACAAAGCATGTGATGTGTGGCAAATGTGATGTTTTTGCCAAAGTGATATGGTTGCCACATCTACTGCTAATGTAGCACATGGGTTACACAGAGAGGGTTACGAGCGGGGAGTTGCGAAAGACAAGAAGGTCGAATGCACAGCAGAGGAAGTGGTATGGAAGCAGAGAATGGCTGTGCTTGCAACTGTGTTTTTTAATGCACTTAGCTCAAGGTAGTGAGATGATTATTTTCCTTACACCGAAAAATAACAAGACAATTGACCTATTTTCATAATAAAACATCCTCTTATTACTCATACTGTCAGAGATCGAGAGTGAGATGACAGTTTGCATAGATGGTATCCATGGCCATTATTGATCAACGCATCAGGCTGTCTTTCAGTCTTACTTACTTTCTTACGCAATTCAATTACTGGCCTTTATTTTCTTGTGGTGAATTATCTTGTTATCTCTAGAAAACGTTATTTTCTTTTCTTGAAATGTAGCAAAAAATCAACCCGTTATCAAGAGAGCACAAGTTATCTCAAAATAACAAAGCTTGAAGAGCATTTGAGAAGTAACTGCGAACACGTCCCTTCTGGGCCTCCACAGAAAAATGACTTTGAGCCGAGAGAGATTTTTATTTTATCTGAACAAATGTGAGAAAGAATGCATATCTCTTGCAAAAATGCCACGTTTTGTATGGAGAAAAGATAAGAGAGAGTGAGTACAGTAGTAAAATGACATGAAACAGGTACTAGACAGTGAAACTGTGATCAAGACTTTAAAAAGGTGCACTGATGAGAAAAGCAAATGGAGAGAGAAAGGAACATTAGCCAAGCTGTGTTTTAGTCATCCAGACTCCTGGACTGCTTTTCCTAGTGTGTTTATATCTTTGGTTTATGGGCCACTATGTGAAGTAAATTCTTAGTCAAGACTGTGCTGTCATGAATAAATAAACATTATGATGATGATGAAATGACTATGTTTTTATTTTCTTTACATTTAAGATCTTATTGGACTTGAGATGAGAGGACGTTGGCAAAAAACATTTGGAAGCATTTTATGAGCAGTATAAATTTTCTTTGAAATAGGTGCATTGAGCAATAGTTTCCACTGAGCCTCCTCTATGTTTTTGCATCTGGCTCCACCATTAAACAGTTGGTCCAAGTGCAGACAGATGGGGCGCTATATCATCCCTAAATATCAGGTACTTATAATCCATGGCCTAAATCCAAAGGATGGACTTCAGTGGGACAGTTAGATAGGAGATAACACTGTTTATTCATGCAGTGCGCTGGGAAAATATGAATAAATAGACTGTATGCTTGGGCTGCACAGTTAATCGAAAAGCATTTGAAAAGGAACTTTCATCATAAATCTCAGAAATAAAGTCTGTCTCCAAAATTAAATGCTATGATGTAAAACAGAGTAAATACAGACTGAACTCATTGGTACCCAGGTTTAATAATTGGAAACCAGCTTTCAGTTCCAGCTCTGCTTGTGTAAAAACTACATACCAAATAAAATCTAACGTGAAACTATCTTCTTTCCACAAGATGGCAGTGACCTTCTACTGATGTAATAAATCATCAGCGTTGTGTTGTCCAGCAGTAATGTGCTCTATAGACCCAGCTCTGTGATACCTTCTATGAGGTCTCTTCTTGGTATCAGTTGTCACATTAAAGCAGCACTATGTAACTTTTGAATGACGAAAAAAAACCCATCATTGTTCGCTTTCAAATTAAAGGTTTAATTGATAAGCAATGAAGCTCGACATGACTTATTGTAACCCACGTAGGAGTTATGCTGCTGCAGCCCTACCCAGCTCTGATATGATCAGTAGTTTATGGTGGCTCATGTTTGCAAACGTTGAACGATGGAATTCACCGTGTAACTGACATTATTGAAGTCAGTCTTCTAACTTGTTGACTCTTCTCTGCCCATGCTTATGTAACACCATGTTTAAGCATTTGGCATTATGTCTGAATTGCCACCTGAGGCTTCAGTACAGCAGCAGTTACATATGCTCGCTTTAGAACCTTCAGGGATGAAGCTGTGTAAGTCATAATTAGTAGCCAAGTGGGCCTTTACACTAGGGGCCGATATCAATACCAGTTATTAGTAATCAAGGAATATTTGGAACCGACTGGCAGTAAAAATTCAAAACTCAAGTGATGGAATTTAATTAAGTAAAGTTTACTCAATTATTGCACTTAAGTCCAGTTTTGAGGTGCTCGTATTTTACTTGAGTATTTCCATTTTCTTCAACCTTATCCTCTATATTTCGGAGGCAAATATTGTCCGCCACATTCATCTGATATCTCAAGCCACTAGATACTTTGCAGATTCATATTATTAACACTATGATTTAATAATGTTATTATTTGTAAATATTGCATTTTTCTCAGATCTGAACACAAACTTAAAGAACCGCTCTGTATAAGACATATACAACTGCTCTGCTTTGAATTATAATTTGTGTCTTATATGCTTTTAATGTAAGTTAAATTTATTGAAACTCCTTCACCTTTATTGAAAAATGTATAATCTATCAATTTGCAAATATTTTGAAATTTCAGCTAGTAATGCTGCTCGACACCGAAGATACACACTAGTCGTACTTCAGTATTTCAGGTTACCACATCACACTTGTGTAAGTCCTTACACAACTTTTGTCTTGCAACCTTAATGATGTCACAAAATCTTGCAGGTGCGTATTTTTGTGTGTAACTGAGCTTTAAAGTGAGCACAGAGGAACGTTCCTCCTTCAGCAGTCGAACATGAAATCAGCCTTCAAGTATGAAACTGCACATGCGTCACTCTGCACAGCGAGGGCCAAACACCCAAGCGAAGCAACAAGAAGCAAAACACATTTTTGAGTGGAGGGGGAATTCAAAGACTCACCATTGTCCACTTTGGATTGTAGTGTTTTGTTTTTTTGAAGCTGTTGTCACCATGTGAGCGAGATCAGCCGAAAAATGTGTCTTTTTTGAAAACGACGAGTTCTTCAAACGGCTTCAGAAACACGGACCATCCCCAAAACATGACCGCATAGCAACACGCTGGCGTTGTTGAAATCATTATTGATGACCTGGATATGGACTGGCCCGACAGGCAGGCGACAGGGTTCCTGTAGAGTTTAATGAAAAGCATCACTCAGTGTAGGAAAGCTTTCCTCTCCAGGGCTGTGGCAGATTGAGGGCTCAGATGTACACTCGTATGTGAGCCGTAAGAGACTGTTGGAGGGAGAAATCCATTTGGAATATATTAACATCGCTGTGGCATGTGGGCAGCAAATGGAGTGACTCATTCAATTTCCTCCCAATTGATTTCACTCACATACGGTTTTGATTGGATTGAATAACATTTAATAATATTGTTTGTAACTGTCAACACAGTAGGCATGCAGTAGTTAGGAACAGCAGGCATGCAGTAGATCATGCAAACAGTAGAGGTCACAAAATCAGCGACGCAGACAGGGACTCAGAAAGAATATTTCTGTGATGAATAGATTAATTTCTGTAGGACTGGATGTATTTTAACTGCCCCTGCTACTGTTAAGTTTCCGCCAGCCTTAACCAAGATGTCTGCCTCATCAGACGAATGTGGTCTCCTGTCTGTGGTAAAACGGGCTGACAGAAGGAACCCGAGTCTGCCGAGGTTAAGATCCCCAGAAGAGATAAATTGTGCGCCAAAGTGCCAGTTTTCCAATCTTAAACACCCTGTGCTTCCCTACAGCAGCACATGCTGTGTTTCTCCATGCCAAGGGCTGAAAACATTGTGGCACAAAATTACACCTAAATGGTTTAATAAGAGCAGTTAGTCTGATACAGTATTATGCAGTATACATGTGTCACGTTGTCCCGTGCTGTCAGATGTTAAGGAAAATGTCACTGAACTCATGAATGCAGACGTATGCGGCAAAATGATTTACCCAAAGTCAACTGAAAATCTACCAATTTCAAAGTAGTTTCATCTGTTTTTAAAAAGTATCGGAACAAGTGACAATGCACTAGCACAAGGTGGAATATGGTCGTCATTCCAATACAGTCAGTAAATTGATTCCTGTGACTGAGTTTCCTTGGAAACAATAAACTCCTTCAATTTGTTTCACCTGGTAAGAATAATAGAAGAAGGGCCAGTTCAGCCCAAACTCAAACTGTATATTTTTGGTCCTGCCTGTAGCGCTATCTATCCGTCTAGACTGCTTTGTTGTGAGTTGCCAATTTTTTCAAAATATCCACCCAGTTTTGGAGTATAATAAGTGGCTAGCTAACTGGGCCAGCAACTGTTGCAGCTGAGCCGACAATGCCATCAATGTTCACATCCTGCGCTGTCAGCATGAGCCTGTCGTCCACAAGTAGATGCACACTTCCTTTTTTGGGGTGATATGGTTAGCTGGGGAAGTTCAGCAGAAAGAAAATGTTCTCAGATGTAAAAACTGCTGAGAATAAGGTCTGTGGGTTATCTTGAGTAACGGGGTTATGATTTCTGGAAAGAGACACTGCTGTTGAGTTTTATAAATTATTTTTATATATATACATTTTTTTGGGGACTTTGTGCACCACAAGCCAAGGGCCATCTAGTTCCATTATGTCAAGAAAAGGCAGAAACCTCTAAGGCGGATAATCTCCAAAACTCAGCAACTCAACACCAAAAACAATCTAGTTGGATGAATAGCGCTTTAGGTAAGAGGAAAAATATGTTTTTTTGATTTTTGGGCAACCGGTCCCTTAAAGTAATAATTCACGTAATTAACAAATGCAAATGTACTGCTGGATCATTTACTGAAAGCCAACTGAAAATCGGCCAAAATCTAAAGCCATTTCATCTACTTTTAAAAGAAATGGAACAAATGGCATTGTTCTAGTTCAAGGAAATCAATTCCCATGATTGATTTTCCTTTGTAACAAGTTAACTCCCCCACAATTGATTTCAAATGGTAAAAAGAAGTCCAAGATGTCATGATTAGGAGTAAAACTTAATGAATTGTGATGGCGCTGTGCTCCGTCAGCCGTGTCTGTGGAGATATTTGGGTCAAAATGCAAAACAAGTGCCTTGCCCTCTGCCAGCGGTGAAACAAGTTGCCAGATACAGAGTTTTTTCCCCCAGCGTTTTGGGAGTCTTCTCTAAAAGCTTGGGTGCCATTACCATGAAATACACTCTGTGGCCATTGGCCTCTGGCTGTACAAGCCAATGCGGTTTTTAGATGTACATCACCTAGGGCAATGGCTTTACTACAGCGTGTGTGTGTGTGTGTGTGTCCTGGGATGCCTGGTGTCTGTGATTTAGTGGGGAGCAGGGATTGCAGAATTGAGCCCGCTGAAGCTTTCACTTTGAGGACAGTAACCTCGTGTTTTGCACTTTCCTTTCTATTCTATCCGTTTAACTTCTCTTGCCCACTTGTCACTGGATTCCTGTCAGCAGTTGTACTGTACACATCCACTGGACTGTTCACGTTTTAAGCAGTTGGTGATTAGTGACCGATGAATCGTATTTGTATCGTCATCGCAAAGCACCATTCGGCCCAGCTAGCCGTTAGCTGCCCTCAGATTTACTGACGTCAATGCGGTGGCGACTGTGAGGTTAGCTAGCACGATGGCTGAACAGGAGACGAGAGCTAATATTTCCACTTCAATGTGTGTTTATTTATCGCAAGTCAAATAATCTTTGCAATATTAAACAATGTTTTTGCACATGGCAGGTTTTTCCTCACATCAGGCAGGCCTGTTGTTGATGAAAGCTAAAGCACATCCAATAAACAGCTTGCGCAGCTATCATAGCCCTGTGTATTGTTTGTGCAAAATATGCCCAAACAAACAGTTGCTGCCTGACTTCACATTAGCATCCCACTGTCAACATTCATCCTTGCAAAAGTGAGTCACTTGCTCCTAGGATTTCCCAGCATCCTCGGTGTTACACAACACTGTGGCCCTTTCACCACCTCTCTGTCCCCCACCTCACTGTTTCTGTGTACACGACACTCGCACAGAAACAGCAACACAGCCACGGGATGCAGCAGATTACAGACAGATTTTGGAAGCACGGGAGGACGGCCTCCATCTGACCGTCGCTCTGACCATAAAATGACCTTTGAAAAGCCCAAATGTCAACAGAAGATTTTCCCAACAGAATCCCAAAACACAATTTTCCTACTTAAACCGATTGACACAGCTTTTGATACAGGGACTGACCTAAATGGGACAGCAAAGCACGAGTTTGAGGCATATTTTTGTTAGCATTTGGCTCCATTGGGTGGTGTGTAGCCAGCAAGATACTTATTTGGCGCTCAAAACAAGTGAAATTGAACTTGTTTGGTACTGAATACCATGAAAAATGCCAGACTTTACACAAACAGTATGAATTAAAAGAATGAACGGACTATCGATGTAATGACCATCCAGCTTGCATGCTTCACACAAACACTTTTAAGGGATTATAATGCAGAAAAGGATGCATGGTGTAATTTATGATTATAGTGAATTACAGTAAAGTTTACTCTGTCCGTGCACTGGTGTAATTTTAGACAGCAGAGTTTTCCTGTAAAATATCCCACCTCCATTACAGATCTTTTTCACGTTGTATGATAATCACATTGGGGGGGGGTTGCTAAAAATGAGTGTATATCTGCTGACACATTTCTATATGTTGTCATATTTTGTGCAAGCTCTTGGCATCACAGGCTATTTCCCTCTGTGCCTTTCAAGTTCATCATCTGATTTCCTCCTGGATTTAAGTGTCAGAGATCAAAGCAGATCCACCCTCCGTCCCCGGTCACCAATCTGTTCAAATGTGGTATTAAACACTTTGGGGTCAGCTTGTGATCTTTTAAAGTGAATGAATTTAAACAGTTCAAACTGCACCATTGTGTCTGTGTGATGGCATGACGTATGCATGTATGTATGCACAGTATTTCCTGTCGAAGCATGAGTCCTGTCTGACCTAACACGACCTCTTGAGCTGGTCTTGTCCATTAACAACTCTGCTGTCATGGATTATACTCCACATATCCTGATAGCATTGCTGCTTTGCAGTGGTACTTGCCAGGCTATGAACTCTCCTCCTGCTTTTCTGAGTTCAGGGCCATCGCATCCGTTGACCAAGCTCATTGTTAGATATGCACAAAATCTTGATAAACATCATATATATACATACATATTTTCTCTGTAGTTTTCTCTCATGTTTACAGGTTTACTGTTGTACGTGTACTTATTTGTGTATAAGGTCAATATTTCTGGCTAGACTATGTTTAAATTATGTTTTTTTTTTTTAAGTTGTCTGTCCGATATTGACCACCACATCAATTTTGAATGTCCATTAGAATCAGACTTGTCATGTCCCAGCGCTGCACGTCTCCTGAAATCCCTCGATGATGCTTACACAGACATCTTAATCAATGAAAGCCACACTATTGCACCTGGCAGATGGCTTCCAGTATTGCCCTGTTTGTCTCTGCGGTCATTATTCTGAAATGTTTATTAAGCCACACACAAGCACACGCTGCGGGCACACGCACACGCAGGGGGACACAGACATGCGCTCATGCACACATGGTTTGCGTGCGAAGGCCTCCCCCAGCAGAAGCTTTAAACCTGGGCTAATCTGGAAGGCGGCTTTGGATGGTGTTGCCAGTGGATTTGCATTGATACCAAAGCTCCCTGTAGCTTTAATGGCAGCCACTGACTGTGTTAACGGGACCTTAGGACCTCTTCAGATCCCCAACTCCACCTGTCACAGCAAATGAAACATCAGCCCTGATTTGATACAACAGAATGGTATTTGGAAATAATCTTATCGGTGGATTTAAAACCTTCGAAGGTGGAGCCACTTCACAGAACTGCATCTTGGCCATGTGACTGTAGACTTGCTTGCTGCCTTTATAAGTAAAGATTTTAAAATATATACTATGTGATAAATAAAATGACATAAAAATAACCATACAGGCTTTGCATTTGTTTAGTGCAATAGGTAAAATGATGCTGCTGAATATGCTCAGAACTGAAATAAAATGTCTAATACAGCCCATCTCAGTGTTACCAATAGAGAGATGTTATAAAAGCCAAAATGCATTTCCTTTGGTCATTTTATTTTTTTTAATTTTGTCGGGAAATTAAGCAACTCATTCAAAAAGCACTGCCCAGGAACAGTCAACCCCGCCCCCTGCATTAATGGTGTCTTCTTATTTCTGTTGTTGTGTGTGAGATCATGTGGCACAACATCTCCATGGGGATTCTCCTCTATGTCATCTTTATTTAAAGGAGGACATTTTATCTCAGCCATGAGCTTGCATGATTTACTACACATAAATACACAATAAGCAACATGTGCTCGAGGGGAATACTTTTTGCAGTGCATGCATTTGTACACTGGGGTGCAGCACAGTAGGCTACCATACACACTGCATAGTGTGCATAATACAGTACATCCAGTATGTGATGACGTTTCAGTGACAAGACACAACAGATAACAATGGCAACTTTATTAGGTAGGAACTTTACAAGCAATCATACAAACAAAAAAAATAAACATGTATAAGTCAAAAGATTACAATGAATTCCTTTACAAACTAAAAGTACACAGAAAAGTATATTTGATGGTTATTTGATGGACAATGAAACATATATTAAATACACCTGTTTTGCACTCTTCTGTTACACGGCATCTTTTGTGTAAAATTATGTGAGAAGGTTGTTCTTGTCCTTTAATTGTAGAAGCTGCTTGTAGGAGCAGAGGGTTTCGTGCATTTATCCCAGAGATCATTCAACAACTCGGGCTTGCATTTCGCAGGAACTGTTTTTTTTTTATAAATGGCTCTTTAAAACTAGGCGTTCTGCTTGCTTTTTTTATACACGGCAACAAATATGAGTGTTTAAGAAAAGTATTTAAACATAAAAAATATGATGCTGGCTGGGGAAAACAAACACAGCCTCGACAGTGAATGCGTCACATTTGAAGCCTATGTTTTCTTCGTCCATTCACACACAGCGTCAGAGGCCTAAATCACCGTGATCGTAATAAGATAATAAGGTAATGATGAGGCTTATAATTGGATAAATCTTTCCTCTTCGTTCCTCTTCAGTTTAGTTACGTTATGTCACAACCACAATGCAATGATTTCTGGGCGGAGATTTTGGCAACAAATCACGAACACAAGACGCTTATCTGTTCTACGGACTGTGAGCAAGGACGCTTTATAAGCCGTGTCTTATCACGTATTTAATTAATGAATAGTTAAATTCGGCGTACAGTATTGTACCGAAATGAACTGCCTGTGAGGGCAACCAAAATGTAACACCACTTCCGGTTATAGAATTCAAAATAAAACCATACACGCGAAGTCCCCCTCTACATTCGAAAGGCTATTAAAGCCGTGACACGTTAATGCTGTTGCTCTGAAGGCATAATCATCTCATTTCCGGCGTAAAACTCTCATCTGTACCGAACTTGACGCAGCTGCCAATCTGTCCCAGAGAGCCGAGTTGATCCCAAAAGCTGCGTTCACTGATTTAATTACTCGTTTGAAGAAACCCGGTCCCGTCCAGCGCAGCGTTACATTCACGTACAGCAGGTTTCGTTGCAAGCTGTGTAACTTGTTGAACGAGCGGTGGGGAAAAAAAAACAAAACAAACACCCTCCGGTCCGTAGAGTGCCGTCGACCGCGGATAGCCTCGGTGTGAATCTGGAGATTTGTGCTTCGGCTGCCCTTCGCGTGTGATCCCTCCCCTCGCGCTGTTCTCAGAATGTGTATGTGCGGCGCGCGCGGCTTCAGGCTGGGGTCGGGTTGGGCTACTGCTGCTTTCATGTACTCCTCGTAAATATAAAACAACTCATCGTGTGTTTAAGATTGATTGAGTCGAAAATACACACAGTTTAACACAGAATCCGCTCCCTCTGCTACTGCGATATGTAACTGTTGGTGCCGTTCTGGTGGAAAAAAAATGAAAGAAGCCACAAAATAAAGAGAATATGCTCGTATACACGCAACGCTGAATTTTGCCAAGTAACCTACATAGCCTGTCAAAGTAAGAAAAAACATGAATAACAAACACAGTTAGCATGTCGTTTTTTTAAAAAAAATTATTAGGTTTAATATAAAAATCACTTGCCACTAATATTTGAAAGCATATAGACCCCAAACATGAAAGTGGTAATTCCTATAAGCAGGCAGTACTTGAAAGCAGCATAAGCTGTGTGCCTGTGCCTGTGTGTGTGTGTGTGTGTGTGTGTGTGTGTGTGCCCTCCTCGCGCTCTGTTTGTGAGGCAGAGAGTTGCGTGCGAAGAGCTCGACATGTCATTCAGAGGAATCCGCCACCTGAAACGCGAGGAAGTGAAGGCGACTCAATTGGGTATAAAGCATCAGCCAACATCTGCCCCGAGCAGTGCAAAGCTGATGAAAACATCAGCTCGGAGCTCATACGGGACCTCTACGAATTATTTTATTTTCCTTGGATTTATCATTTGGCATTACTGTGTCGGTGCACCCTGGGAGACGCATCTCTACTCTGCACTTAAAGTGAATGTGACCCAACATCCAACATTATACTGGAATTAACTGATAACCACCGATATTCTGGGTCAGTGCTTTTTATTGTGTTTTATTTTTTATTTACTTGTGTGTGTGTGTGTGGACGTTTTGATGTGTATTTAACAACATTATCATTTGTTTTGTTGTTGTATTGTTGCATTATTATTCATTTCCAGGTATCCGGCATGTCTTCTTTGCTTTTCAAATATACTGATTAGACAAGTTGCACCAGCGTGGTGTTTTATTTTGTAAATACTGGCACTCGTCTGAAGGCTCTTAAGCTTTCATATTCCATAAATCTGAACTAATTCACAGACCCTTCTGTGTGAATTTTAACTTTGGCTTAATTTAGGTTATTTTACTTTCATTTAACAAACGTGGGGATTAAATGCAAAATTCTCCCCCAAGGAATGACTTTTAACGTCATCCTGTGCAACAGCCTGATCCGAGCATGCTTTTTAGTTCTCACAGTTTCACATGTGTAAAAGTTTGTCTGTGCAGCCGCGCTGACGTTAACGTGCTCTCCTGTCTCACCCGCAGCGCACCTGTTACCTCCGGAGCGGAGTGCAAGACCATGATCCCTCCGGGAGACTGCATGTACGCGGGCAGAAAGAGGAGGAAGCCCATCCAAAAGCAGTTAAGGAGCGCTGCTGATTATTTTGTTCAATCAGTGCCCGCTGACAAGTGTTTGCAAATGTGCGCGCTCAATCATGATGCGGTACATTAAAGAGTGACTAAATCATAATCAATCACAGGAAGCTAGTGAGGCAGCAACTTGAAAGGGTGAAAATAACAGCACAAGTCCTGAATGAGAAGTTATAATCAATTAATTATCAGTCTGACACTTGAGATTATTTCTCTCAAACATTCTATTAATAATGTGTCATCATTATCAAGTGGTTCCTATTTGTGTATTTGTGTATTAATGGCACTGGAGTAAAGTTTTTATTATTTATTTATTTATCTATCTATCTATCTATCTAACTTTGCATGTATGCCCTTACCGGCAGGAGTAGGAGTCAAAGTGTGTGTTAGCTTGCTGATGGTGTTTTAGGCAGTCCACAGTTTTCTGATGCAGATTTTTTTGGACGGTCTTGTCAGCCTTTGTCATGAATAGTGAATCGTGGCTTATATAAGATTTTGAAGAGGGAAGTGGTAATTTAACAAGGCCTGTGGCATTTATAAAGTTTTCATGTTTTACCCTGCTTTCTGCTGCCGAGCGCCGGGGAGGAAATCTTTGTCACATCAAGTTGATACTGTATGTGCACGGGGTAGAAAAAATACCTTTGAAAATTGTAGTTTGACAGCTATGCCACTGGACTTTTGGGGGATTTTGCGGTGTAATTCAGAAGCTTCAGTTATCTGTTGGTGTTTCGTTTCCTCCTGTCTTAAATATTGCTGGACTTGCAAGTGAATAAGACTTTAGTTGAGCTGAATAATCCGATCAAGACGTTCACATGCATTCCTTTGTACATTTTCGTAAAAAAGTGTTCAGAAACACTCAGCTGTGGAAACCGGAGCTGACTGTTACATATGCGGATCATGTTAAGTTCAGATGGTGAGGCTGTGGTACACCTTACTAAAATACGCAAATACCTCTGTGCCTGAAGAGCAGTTTGCCTTCTTTGCGGCACAGAGGGGGAAAGTGCAATATGTCCGATAATGTTATCATCAGGAGTTGCAGAGGATATTGGTGCATACAGGTACTTTAGTGTAAACCTACAGAACAGCGCTTCTAAAGCATATTTTTCAGCGAGATAATGTTGGCACGACAGAGCTCCTAACTCCTTTGTTTTGTTTTGTTTTGTTTTGTTTTGTTTTGTTGAGAGGTAACCAGTCAAACTGACAAATAAAGAGACTTGTCACTGGAGGAAACACAAATCAGTGTGCTGCTCGGTGAAGCTGGGGAAGGCTGAGTCAAAAGGAAACACAGCTGAAAGAGATAGGGACTTGTGCAAAGTGTGGTTTATTCGGTCATATGTTTTTACCTGGGTTCGCTATATAACCAGAGTAACACAAAACATGATATTGTAATTTGTATCATAACAAGGAAAAAAATCATGAAGCAAAATTGAGAGGTCGCCGTTTCTTGCTTACTTTAATAGTGTGTTGTCCTGTTTTCCCCACTGATTGAAATGAAGAGTCTTAGCCAGAGTTTTGAATTTAAAAAATGTGTATGACTGATAATTAATATGATTTCTTAGACCAAGACTGCCGACTGTGAGCTTCGTAAGCCTGTGTCATGAAGTGCAGATGAGTTTTAGACTAACTTTGCCATTAACAGTAGCATGACTCCAACAAGTGAAACTAAACAAGTTAATCCTGCTGCTTTCACTTGCTGCCTGCTGAGGAGCGTCTCAGCGTGTCTCTGCACTGGGAAAAAAAATGATTTCGACTGGGCCACGTAGCTAAATGATTCTTATATCACAGCATGACCTCTGTCCTCACACAAACGTCCGACCCCGTCTATCTGTCTCCCCTCTACCCGTCTCATCATCAGGAAGCCGTCTTCTTCCAATGAGAAAACCAACCCGTCCAAGCGGCACAGGGACAGGCTGAATGCTGAGCTGGACCGGCTGGCCAGCCTGCTGCCGTTCCCCCCGGATGTCATCTCCAAGCTGGACAAACTGTCCGTGCTGCGCCTCGCAGTCTCCTACCTCCGCGTCAAGAGTTTCTTCCAAGGTAAAGGTCGCGAGATGACATTTGGTGGAGGGGCTGGGGGAAATTCAGTGTATTTGTGTGTGTGTTTGTGTGTGTGTGTGTATGTGTGTGTTTTTCTTTGAGTTCGTATGAAGTTGTTGAGTTGAGATGGGTTTGACCCATATGGGGTTGATAATTGTATATCTGCTGCTACACTGACAAATACGTTATTGTTGTCCACCTCTGACATGTATTTGCTCTACAACTCACAACTCAGTTAATTACGCAAAGTACGTTTAAGCATGCAAAAATATTTAACCCTATGATTGTGGTAGTCATGTGTAGTTGTAGCAGCAAGATCCTGGGCTCAGGAAATAACAAACGTGAATACTGTTGTGCTATATTTAGGAAATTGTTACTTTAAAGATTTTCTGTGTAATTTCAAAAATATTTCCTTTTGAAAAGCTGAAAACAATCTTGCTCACATGAGTCAAACCCTTGCGCTGAATGATGTTGTCCAGGATTCGCGCTGGCGTGTGCGATGGCCAGAGACAAATAAGTGAGCCTGTGTATAAGAGATTTTACACAGTATATGAATGTTTTATTGCTTCTTTCTGCACTCATTCTATAATCTTTCAGTGGTGCATCAGGGAGAGACCTCTCAATCATCTTAGATACAATTTAAGCACAAAATGAAGTCTGTTTGAAAATGATCTGCCTGATGCGTTATTTTAAACTAGAATAACCTGAGTCATGAACTTGAAATTTCTTGTCTTTTGGCCTCATGTGTGAAAATCCCCCAGGCTCCATGACATGAACCGAGATAAGAGATGCTACCTGATAATGGATGGGGCAAATAAACATCTCAGTTTGCATTTGAATAGGTGAACTCTTGGATATTGGAGAGAATCTCTCTCATTCTCCCGTGTTGCTCCCTGTAGATATGAGGCACTGTTTGTCTATTCCCCCATCCCAAATCGTCATCATCCCTTTGTGTCTTGTAGTCACATGTAATTAAAAGGTATATTGAGGCACACTCTTGTTTTCCCACCATTCACCGAACGCCTCGCTTCCTCTCCTCTGCTCGTGTTGCTCCAAAATCCACTTCAAATATTCATGTGCCGCTTCAGAACGGATTGCGTTGCCGGTGGCCTCAGCGGCTGCCTTATCAACTCAGAACGCGCAGCTGGATGCGACAGCTCTAAAGACAAGACGTACTTTTTTTTTATTTAGACAAAAAAGCATCTTCCCTCCGCCTTGGCAGGGAAAATTCTCGTAAGTAGACGGAGGATGAGGGGCAAGGGGAGGGCAGCGGAGAGGAAGCACTGCCTTCCTTGTCCTGGGGGCTGAAAGAAAGTCCTGTTTTCTTGGAGAAGTTGAGATTTACAGGAAGGTTTTGCAACCTTCTCCTCTTCAACACATGTGGCTCCCCTCTTTCACCTTCTCCTCCTCTGATCCTTGCAGTACCCTTAATCTCCATCATCCGCTGCCTTGGCTTGGCATGGCACCCAACAGCTGGCATCCTGTTGGCCTGAGTCATGCCATTTTAGACACACACATGCACACACATACACACCCTTAGTTGTTTTACCCTGAATGCTCACTTAGCTTAGCCATCACGGAAAGTAGCAGCACAGGTGCTAATCGGACTTATTAAAGATGCCTTTTCAGGATAAGGGATCACGCAGAGATAAAGACGGCGACCGCTGCCAGCGTGAGGAGCGTTGCTGAGCAGTGTCAGCGCCAAGCGAGGGCTGTGGTGGTTCCCCCTCCCTGTTGGAAAACGGAGGCTCAGTCATGTGTGTGAAACAGCAAACCGTGTTGAAAGGTTTGTTGAAATGAGTGGTTATGTTTCTAATAGCTTTCTGTGCACACCTCTCAATGTTACTTGAAGTGTTTGGGCACTAGTACTAACAGTAAAGGTTGCCTTCATTAGGAATTATTTTAGAATCTATTTTTACCTCCTCCAACATGCATTAATGCTCTATTTGTTTGCTCCACCTCTGCTGGATGCCTGTTATATCAGTGGCAGTACTGACCGGCTTAGCTGCCTTTTGATGCTACACTAATGAGATTAATCAGAGTGGAACATGAGGGATTTTGGCGCTGCATACATCTGTGATCTCTGCCCTGCCTCTCTTTTGGTCAGCTCACTCGCCTTGAATGGCTGCAGTTTTTCCACTGATATTTAAACACGGAGCGGGGCCAGAGCCTTTCCAGATAAATCTGAGATGAGCATCAAGTACGCATCCACATCCTTCCTGTGGTTTGGAACAACAGTCATGATCCGCTCTTTTAATTTCTTCTTCTTCTTTCTAACAGTGAGTCATGCACTGAAACCACGCTATGAAACCAAGAAACCTGCAACCTTAAGTTTCATTTGCATTTAAGAAATGTCTTCTAGAGGAGGATTTTTCCACTTACACTGATGCAGTTCTCCTTTGTGTCCACTAGGGGGACTGTGTGAAGTGGCTCCTGAGTTATAGCTCATGTGTAGCTCAGTTCGTTCCGATCAAGAGGTTATGGGATTTGGCAACAGATGATTTTATGCAATTTACTCCAGCAAAAAACCGTTACGGGAATGTCATGTGTTACAAGGCTTAGAGACAGAGAAGAAGAAGTTGTGGCAGGTGGTTTAGGAAGCACACCGGCATACTACCTGTTGTCTGTGTTGCGTGACTGCTCAAGGGTGGAGCGCAGTGAACACTGTGTACCTATGCACTTTATGCAAATGCGCCCCGCGGCTGTGTGTGTCAGCGTGCCCGCCTGTGTGTGTATGTGTAAATAAAAACTGACTTCAAACAGAGATTCTCTTCAGCCACTTTCCCTTGTTCATCATATTTCGTGAGATTCAGTTGTGATGTGTTTACATGCTCATGTATGACCTCAGGTGGCTCCATTTGCTTTTTGACATGCAGACCCCAGCAGAAAAAAATAGAAGCTGGCTCCCCGTTATAGTAGAGCTGCAATGACTAATTGATTGATAGATCAGTGGTCAACTATTACATTATTCACCAACAATTTTTGTAATCAATAAAACGTATTGAGGCATTTTTTTTTAAAGAACAAAAGTTTCAAATTCAAGTGTGTCAAATTCTCTGATTTCAGCTTCTCAAATTTTAAGATTCTCTGGTTTCTTTACTTACTAATCTGTAACAGTAAACTGAATATCTTTGTGTTGTGGACGAACAAGACAGTTGTACATGTCACCTGCTTAGTTGCAGCACTACTTTGTATAGAATCTTCTATAGAATAGCATATATCTGAGGACTTAAAGCTCTTTGCAAAGGTGCATTGTTGAGAGGACACAATGGAAATACATGTGATCAAGTTTAAGCATGCTATGGCGCAGGTAAAGCATGCCGAGGCCAGCGAAAGTGGGCCGCAAGTCCAGAGGGGCAAACCACCCCTTAAAAAAATAATGACAATAATACAAAAAATCCAAATCATCAGTTCGTAGCCTACAGGCTGTGTGGAGCTCTTTGTCCCATGTTTTAATTTTTATTTTAGGTCAGGATATCTGTATTTCAGCATTTTTAGGCCTTTTTCCTCCAGCGAGTAGGTCCATGTGAGTATCTGTGTGAGTGTGTGTGCGTGTGTGTGTTGACAGTCAGCAAGCTGTAATTCCCTTCCCTTCCATGTTAGGCCTCTGCCCTCACTGTAATTGCTGAGCTTGTTAAATATTTACCCTAAGGATTAACTATCCCTCCTCCTTTGTCTCTTATTCTCCCCCGGTGTGTGTGTGTGTGTGTGTGTGTGTGTTTTCTGTTCTGGAGTCCTGATTGTGTTTCGCTGCTGTTTATCTCATTATTTGAAACTCGAATTTTGCTTTGTTTTTCGGAAAACGTACTCAGGTTAGGAGCATACTTTTGGAGTGGATCAGGTAATTCCCTTTAAGGGAAAAATCTCTTTTTAATGAACTTGTATGTTTGCTGAGATGCAGAGAGGGGCCTGTTTTTTGTATTTAAAAGCAATCATGATACCTCAAGCAACAGACGAGGAGTCATTAATTTGATTCAAGTGACATGGAACCTCATGCTCATCGATCACCTTTCCCTTTCTCTCCTCGCGTGTTCCTAATATGAAATGAAATGGGCTCTAACAAGAGCAGAAGGCAGCAGGGCTTGTGATGAGAATCAGATGGGAGTTATAAGGCAGAGGGGCTCGGAGACCACATAATATAGGACAGACCCCTCTGTTCAGGCTATATTGCACTGCTACAGGCTAGATATAAGTTGATGTAATTCATGCTAATGCATTAACATTAGCCGGCGGCAATGATATGTGTCTCAATAAAGCTAAAGCAATGTTGGCGCCGCTTTTGTGGGTTTTGTTTCTGTGTGATGTGGTCACATCTTAGAAAAGAAAAGTTCATGATAAAACATGTAAGCATGTGGGTTGGGTTTCTTGGTGGCTGTGTATGCCGTGTGATGAGCTGGTTCTGGTGAGGTGCGACCAAGGCTTATTTTGACAGGTCTCGACACTCGTGGCACTGCGATCAGATTCCCCATCGCACCATTGGTAATAAAACACAGCACTGACACTAATCCCAATGCACATATCCACTTCTATCTGTCCTCACTATCATGTGGACCATTAAACTACATTGTTTGCATGTTTATTGTTTTTCATTTATTGCCCCAGTTTCATTCAAGTTTAGAATGGGTGCAAATTTCGGTATGCGTCGAAGCGGGTGTTTTTGTTGTCTGTGGGAAAATGCTGTGACCAACATCAAGTTTCAGTGATTTTAATTAACACTTCAACATATGTAATATAATATTGACAAGAAGAGTATGTAGCAGGGAGAATTATCAATAGCCATCAAAGTACAGAGTACAGTAGGTCAAAGTAAATGTAAAAAGGGGGTGGAATTAAATAGAAAAATATCTCAATTAATACAACACACAGACAAGCAAATCAATCAATCAATCAATCAATACATATAAACATTCATAGAAATAAAAATGAATTATCACTGATTGAGGAGAAGAGGGGAAACAATGGGTTCCAAACCCTCAGCTCATTAAGTCACATACTCAGTTATTATGAGTAGGTGCATGGCTGCATTTCCAATCAAGGAGAATCAACAGTCTAGCAGCTACTAGGGTAAAGAAGGCAGGGGCACCGTTACGAAGGCTTGACAGTTTCAAGTTTTTTGGGGAGAAGCCAGAAAGTGCAATAAGTATGCAGGGGTTGATTACTGAGCCCAGTGCTACTGAAGGAGTCTGTCTGCTATCATTTCGCAGTGGCATTTCTGTCGCCACTTTCAGTTGGGTCGAAAAAGTTTATGCTCTTTTTTTTGGAATATTACATGTAATTTAAGAAATGATCACAGAAATTAACTTCATCCCACCCCCAAAAATCTGTTGATTGCGTAATGTAACTTTTAAAGGGAAATCATTTGCTTAATTATTTAGTTGAAGACTGTTTTTTTTTTTTTTAAGCTAAAAGCCCCAACATTAACTTTCCTTTTTAAGTCTCAGCTCATTCTGATAATCATCCTTGATTGGGACAAATAAGCAGAGGAAATTTAAAAAACAATCTTGCAATCTCACTAGTAACAATACTGAAATCAACACCAAAAAACACACTGTTGTTTTCATTTTTACGTCTCAGAAAAGCCCTCCACAAGACGTCAACAACCTGAAAACCATCTTTATGACTTGCCCTGCTTTGTTTTCAGTAAATCATCTGCCCTGAAACTCATCGGTTCTCGCAGTACATAATAACAACCCCTTAAGTTACCACCAAAACAAATCTCATGGCCAAATATAAATGTCTGCAGTGTAAATCTATCCACATCACATCAAGGTGTATTTATAAGTGTGTGTGTGCGTCTGGAAGCCCTCAATTAAAGCCCCACCTTCCTTCATAGCTGTCAGTCCGGTCAGGGTGTTGACAGTGTGCGGGAACACACACACACATAGACGGCCGTAAATACGATGAGAGATGTGAGTGCAAGTAAACCTGTCCATGCCAAGTTTGGTAACTTGAAATGCTGATGCCATACGACAGTGATCAGTGTTTAGATCTGCATCTGTGTTGCTAATCTCCGAACTCGTGCCGGCCAGTTTCAATACATGTGTTGCTGTCTGACTCTAAATGCTGGCTGAGCTATAATAAAAGAGGAAGAGGAAGACCACAGAGCCCTCAGACTCACGCCAAGCATACGCCACCTGTGACGTCAACCAGCAGACAGGAGATGGTTTTGTAACCAACCCACCATCGTGCAATAGAGGAAGGACGGAACAAGACAAAAACAATCAGACTAGATCCTGATTCTCTCATCTACAAAATTTTGAGGAGAATTTCACAGATGTAAGCCCCCCCTCTCTCCCTGACTATTTGGGTTAATCCTTTTCATGTCAAATCTGTATCGAATCGAGTCAATACATTCCATTTCGCAGAAAGAGGAAGTGCTGCAACGAGATAACTGTTTATGAACAGAGTCTTTGCTCAAGGGGTGAAAATGTGTATCAGGTCACATTTTAGTTGGACTTTGTGTTTACTAAACTCTATGTGACCCCACGCTTTTTTTTTTTTTTTCCCTTCCCTATGCTCTGCAACCCAAAGGCAGACAAGCTGGGTAGGGCAGAGGCCAAGACAAATCAGCAAGCTGCCTGGAATATAAATGAAGTGAAAAGGTTTAGCAACAGAAAGGTCAAGATGTGGTCACTTCACTGTTGTTTACGGGTTTTACAACAAAATATCTTTGCTTTAGAAATTGTTGACTGCAGCCCACAGTTGTTCATATTCTTAAAAGGCTTTGGATTTAAGGGGATCTTTTAGCAGAAATGGAATATAGTAATCAGAATTATCATTTATAATTATTAAAATGATGTTTTCATTAGTGAATAATAACCTGAAACTAAGAATGGTTACGTTTTTGTTACTGTAGAAGAAGCCTTTTACATCTACAGAGAAAGTGGGTCCCCTCCCACGGACAAATCAAACACTATAGAGAGGGCCTTTCATGCTTTTAGGGTTTTTAGCATTTTTAGTCTCTTGTTTGCTCCTTAAAGCAGTAGTTCAACATCAGGGTAAATAAAAAAATTCCTTGCTGAAAGTTAGATAATAGGATCGAAAACCACTCTTGCGTCTTTATTGTAAGTATGAACCTTCAGCTAGCCCAGCTTAGCACAAAGACTTCTTTCCTCTCCGGTGTTTGTGTATTGTCTGGAAGCCTATCCCAGCATGGGTGGTGGTTTGGGAAACAACCTTGACAGGATCATCACAGTAAACCTTCGATCCGTTGTTTAGATTATTATGTACATTGCATCTTCAGGAAGAGGGCAGAGTGAGCAGCCATATCAGTTCACAGTTTTTGAACAGATGCCATGTCTATGTTGTGGTAAGGCACTTGTTGAATGTAGGTTCACACTTACCCTGTTCTTGCAATAACGTGGACATTAATTATAACTCAAAACATTAAATTGATTTTTTTTAAAAGTGGTCTCTGGTTGGTTGGTCTGGCTGCTCCACCACTTTGGTCCAGACTGAAATGTCTCGACAACTGTTGGATGGATTGGCATGAAATTTGGTATGGCCATTCATTGTACCCAGAGGATGAATCCTACTGACATTGGTGATCACTTGACATTTTTTCTAGTGAAATCATAAGGTCTAGTTATTCAACACCTGCAAAACTCATGACAATCTTATCAGTCTCAGGTGTACCATAGTGCTAATAAGCACATGTTTGCATGCTAACATGATAAACTAAGATGGTAAACATCATACCTGTTAAACGTCAGCATGTTAGCGTTCTCATTGTATCAGCAATTAGCTTAAAGCACCAGGCGTGCCTAAGTACAGCCTCATTAAGCTGACTCCTGTTTACTGACCATTTCATGAGAATCAAAAGAATTGTGGTTCTTTCAAGGAATCTATTAATGTTGACCTGTGGCACTAGTATCACTGGTTGAGAACTTAACTGCACAGCTCATTAACCCATTTGTTTCATCTGTCCATACATTTTTTGAAGTGGACACTCAAACTCACTGAAGGTTGAACCCTTTGACCTTTTCAGTCACCCCTGTTGTTTGACCCAATCACGCTGTTAGCGGCACTATAGGAGATAGAAATCACCAGGAATCAGTTAAACTTCTTGGGTAATTAGTATCAACTTGACGAGCTGTGAATCGATGCTTACATGCGGATTTTTTGGATGTCTCGGTTGCGCTGAATGATTGCACATTTGAGTCCTCCAGCATGCAATGCATCAAAGCCCAAAGGATGCGGGGACTTCAACCCATCAGCCCATCATATCAGTTAAATCTCATATGTCACAACAAGCCTGGGGACATACAAGCAGACTGGTCAGCGTTGTTCTGGTGTATGTGGCACGACATCTCCAGTTCACCCTGAGCTGTTACAAGCCTTTTACATTATGAGTAATAAAAGGTGATTCTGTGAATGACATGTTTCTCTGAAATTGGGCAAAAGTGGCATTTGAGATTTCTTTTTTTATTCTTGTAACTTCTCTTGACAGTTCATTAGATCATTTGACATAGCTTCTCATCCTGGTCCACATCCGTTTTAGTGATCAGCATACATCACTAAATCCTTGTAAGATGTTGTGATGTTGAGCATCCAGAGAGATAAAGGATTACAACATCCCAACTCTGTGTGTGTGTGTGTACAGCGGAAGCACAGACAATTTGTTTTTTTTCCCCTTCTTTTCTTTCTTTTTCCCTTTTTCTTTGACCATAATGAACATTTTTAGTTCATAGTTTTAGTTTGTGTTTGTTTGACTGACCTCTGTGAAAGAAAATCACCTCTCATCTCCATGTGCTTCATGAAGAGTGCGTGATCAGGCTAAATGCCAGTGCTCAGGCTTTTCTCCTTCCTCTTTCCTCCACATGCGATGTCTGTAATTCCGTGCAACGAGTTCTATATACAAAGGTAGATGTATGGCCGCCTAATACAGTTCCAGTGTAAATGTTAATGCGTTCTCACTGTTATGACTAACTTAATGCCAATGCTCAGGGTCTTTTAATTCTTTTGCTCGGCTTTGGCTTGCAAAAAAAAGCCTGTTCTTTTTTTGTGAATGGGGTTAGACAGAAATAGGTTTATACGCCACAGTAACATGGAGACTTATAATGACATTATTTGTTTTTCCAATTTAAGTAAATCAGCAAAAATGTAGCATCTTTAAATGCAATACTGCCTTAACTTTACCTAGTACCCATGGTAGAAAAAACTATTGGGTCAATAACCAATCAAACCCAAGAGATGGTTGTATTGTCCCGATGTTTGTGTCACTTTTTAAAGAAAAGGTGGAGTTTCAGCTCCTTGAGGTAGGATGAGGCCATTTTTATTGCATTGTCTCCTCAAGCTGTTCAGAAAACTCACACTAGTTGCTTGTATGTTATAATTAGAATCTTGTTATATTTCCTTTGTTGTTGCTAACATGTGGTTATTATCCGCACAATGATTCCATGCTAAATTGATCATTAGTTGCATGTCGGCTCATTCTCCCACCCTCCTGCATGTGTGTTCGCCCCCTCCGCAGCATTCAGCCACACAATAGCTGTTAACTAGTGCGACAGGCCAGCCATGCTAATCCCTTGTATGTGTCGGGAACCATGAATGGAGAAGCCGCCTTATGCATTTAGGATCCTCACAACTAACTCATTAGTTGCTTGAATCAAAGGCATGACACTGGCTTTGTCCATGCCTGGCCTCTCGTGCCACAGACACTGAACTCGCTTGAGTGGAGTTGGACTCTGTTGGCCTGGGGCGCCAACAGAGCCCCCCGGGATCACAAAAGGCCATAAGTGAATTACTCAAATCAGTGCCGAGGGGGGCCCACCGTCAGACGCTAACTGTAACAGCTAGTGGCGGCCGTGCAGCAATAGGAGGTGTGCTTGTGTGCAAGTTTGTGTGTGCGAACCAACGGGTAGAGTGTGTGTTGGAGTTTGAGTGAGTGTGAATAGACAGCCAGGACTCATGCAGGGGGAGCAGAAGCCTTTGTTGGCCCAACACTATTGTTGGAAGCTGTCTTGTGTAATTACTGCCACAGCTACCGCCTAGCGCGCCACTCTGCCGGCACAGAGCGCAGAGGGACAGGGAGGGAAGCAACAAGCGCAAGAAGCCCCTGGAGTTTAGGTTGATAATTATATTATGGAAGCACTTTAAGAATGCAGCGGTGCTACAAACCCTCCGAGCTGTTGTTTTACATAGTTTGTATAATCATGGAATTAGATTAGAAATCTCAAATGCTCCTCTGAAGTGAAGTGCATTTAAACTCCACGGTAGTGTAATGTTATTGGCAGACATATTTGTTACTACAAACATTTGTTCTGCCATTGGTTTGCAGTGTAGCTGTGCTATTTTTATAAGCACGCAACTCCAGCACGCTTAACCCCAACGACTCCCCTTTTGGCTTTAGATGAACTAATTTCACATTTCCAATTTATATTCATCCCCCCACACAACAAACAAATAGACTTTGTTGATCTCCATGAAAACATGCAATATAGCTCACAGATTCAGCACTGCCCAAAGCCACATGTTGAAAGCCCATTTGATAACTCATTAAGCCTCGGAACAGCCGTTTTTGTATTTGTTGTGACATGCGGGTACTTCTGCACAGAAACAGCTCCCTGAGCTTAGGAAAAAGTTTTATTTGTTGTGGGATCACTGAATTTGAGAAAACTGAATCCATTTAGCAACAATAAAGGAACACATTTGAAGGGCTCAAATGTGGCTTTGATTGCAATTTTGCAATGTACAGCAGAACCAACCCAATCAGTAGTCCCATAGTCAGACATTCTTATCGTCAAGCTTGTCTGTGTCCCGCCGTTGTCCTGTTTGCATGCTTTAGAGACAGAACACAAAGAACCGATTGAAGATTCACTCCCCTGAACAGAAGGTTGGCCCTCATCCTGGTGCAAATGGTCACCAGTTTCCTCCCAGTGAGCACCCAGGGCCTATTAGCTACAGCACAACCAATTTAACATGGCCAGCCGCATAAAAAGCTCACTGGTGTCAGTAACGCGATCTGTTGATGGCTAAACCGAGCGAATGGAGAGGCTATTCACAGTGGCTGATGAATGAACTCAGTGACGCTGCCGCTCTGGCACGATGTGGACCAACATACCAAACCATTAACCAGCAAGTGAAAGGAAGAAATCACAAGACAGTGAGGAAAAAAAATTGTCCAGACTGTGTCAACAAACAATACCACAGTACCACAGTATAGTAATAGCATCCAAATATACTAAATTACTCCGGTATATGATTATGCAGATTTCAGAATGACGTGTATTATTAAATGACAAAATTAATGAATTTATGTGTCCGTCACTTTAATATGATTCCTATCAATAAAGTTTGATCTTAATCTATAACATTACATCATAATTTGTTCGTTGATTATATTTTGAACTAAATCTGTAACTAAAGTGCAATATTTGCCCCTGAATTAAGTAGAAAACTTAAATAAGTTTATTTTTTATTTTATTTTATAAAGTAAATAAACTTGTACTTGTATATATGTACTTAGTATCCCAATGCTCACCCAACATGTCTGACATACATTTAACTTACACAGTCTGCAACCTCACCTGAATGCATCACGATCCTGAGCTCTTAACATAGTAAGCTTAGACACAAAAAATGCCAAATTGCTTTTACCTGCACTATGCACTGTATAAATGTCACTGTTTAATACCCGCACTGCACTGAGTGATGGAATGAATGCAAGGAAATTAAACACATTCCTTTCATATGAGATATTACTGATAAGAATCAGGATTGTTCTCTGAAGACTCGTGTGTCATTGTGACTCGTGTACTACATGTCATCAGCTGTCTGTATGCTGGCTGCTCGGCCGTACTGTACGTCAGACCGCTTGTTTCGTCTGTCACCTCCATTTATCTTAATTGAAGCATGCTTCAGCGTGCTACGGTGGCCCAGGCCCGGTCCCTGCTGTTGTTGCCTAATGTAAATCGATATGTTTCCATGCGGTTGGAAAGATCACTAACCAAAGGTGGCATCTGACCCGATACAGCTCAATACGCTAACTACCGTTAGCCAGATGAGGTCCCCTTTCATCAGCATTTGATATGGCAAAACAGGCCCGCGTAACTCGCCTGAGTAAAAATAGTTCCTCAGATCATGTCATATAAAGTTAGGGTTATTTGGAGAAGCTCTGAGGGGAAGTTTCTTTTTTTTTCAACCTCAGACCGAGCATGTCGAAAATTTCACCGTACACGTTTAGCTGATACAGACCCAAAATATGTTCTAACAAAAAAATAAAAGCACCTCGTTCAGCAAGAAGGGGCCATAGTAAAGGCTAATTAAAGAGGACTAGAGAATGTGATGCAAGAGGGTGTTTAAAAGCATTTGTGTGTTTTTATTGGTTGACAGGCCTTAGCTGCACTCTGAGCACCCAGAGCAGTCTGAACTCTGAGTGAACTCCTGCTCTCATCTGAATTATTATCGAATGAGTGAGCCTGACAAAATATTTTTAGGACGGAGAGAGACGCAAGCAGAGGGTTCAGCAAGAGGGAGAGTCATGGAAGGCAACGTTACCTTATCTCACACACACACACACGCACACACACACACACACACACACACACACACACACACACACACATACACTTAGGTACTGACCTATGCACAGAAACATAAACAAATGTTACATGTTTATATGAA